>JAPYYV010008986.1:0-12232 GCA_030522625.1 Copidosoma aretas | reverse complement strand
TCTCAAATTAGTTAATCTTGGAAGACTAGTACTTACAAAAAAAAGTGACAGTTAAATTGCATCAAAGGAAGTACATACGATTTGTTTGAGATTTGTAGTAGTTCAAAGAGCCTCTGAGGCCTTATAAAACATATGCTTTCTGTTGGTAGGTGATTGTAGAAACCTTTTAACTTCTACCAAGCTATTATAAATTAACACCAAAAAAACTCGACAGCAAACTTACGAGTTAAATACCATGAGCTCGTGTTGAGCTTGTTATTGTTTGTAGTCATAAAGTACAAGATAAAGAACCTACGGTATCAGTGATTCGTTTCAAGCAAAGGTACATCCGATCTGCTGAAACTGCTCTGCCTGGATGACTTTGTCAAGCATATAATCAATCGGAGTCAAGTAGTGGATAATCCAAAGGCTCATATGGGCTCCTCGAACGAAAGGGAAATTGTTTCTGTGTCATATAATGATTAAAAATAATCAAAAGTCCACCTTGGAAGTTATTGCCCTGAACTGAAGAAATTTTATAGCAATTCATTCCAATTTATTAATTCGAAAATAACTGGTACAGAGGTATAATTTGGTAGCTTTGGCTTTGAAACTGTAGTTTATATTAAAAGCTTGATGAGCTTGTCAGTTATCATATCTTGTCTATGTTGACATAAATATTTTTTTCTTTCAAGAGACCACAGCACATTCAATTAAAGACCAGAAAATTTGTTTGCCTTAATAAGCTGAGTACATCGATTTAGGTTGGATAAAATCTGATGCATGGATACTTTGAGTCGCAGGCCTTTCTATAATTCAGTTTTTTGACGATTTCCTGGGGAAGAATGGAAGAAGTGGCAGAGTAATGAAGGTGACTAACGAATTACTTTGTCTATCATTGTGCAATCCAGCCCAGTCATGTGAAAATTCCTGATAATCTCAAAGATTGCACGAATGGATCAAGAAGTTTATTATAAGCGACAGCTTATATCAAACATCATGGAGACGACCTTCGAATTTCAAATATATTTTGATAATATACAAAAACAACATGTTTTACTATTTACCTTGTGGAGTATATGCACGTACAAGCTCGTAGAACGAGATATACTTTTTGCACCGGGCTCCTTTATGATTTTCCTCATGATACATTTACAGGCATCACGCGGTATATAAACATGGACGTAGAGGAAGCTGAAGATATAAAAAATACACAGAAATAGCTTACTCTGAGACTCGCTTTAGCAGCAGCCGACCGCCCGGATACATTTTATTGTACCTTAAATGAGGACTTTCAATGATGTGAACATCCAGTGGTTCTCATTGCTTTTCCGCTTGTAGGCCAAAAGATACCCCAGAATATACTCGTCACCTATAAGCATAGTCGAGGTATCCGAGACATGTCGAGACCTATCGAGGCTTCTCTAGGGCTAAGTCAGGTGGCGCCGGGTTAAGAATACACGTGGGCGTGGTTGTGCATAGAGGGAAGAGGTTGACTAAATAGTCTGTAGAGCCAAAATATTATTATATGCCGTATATAATTCAAGATGGACTGCATATTCGTGGGAAGTATGTTGGTGGTAAGTATCGGGGCGAATTCGGGTACGTACTTGTTGTTATACAGTATTGATGCCAACTTGCTAAGGAGCACCTGGGTCAGTTCATACAATTTTGAATATTTCGCAAGGGTATTTATTGTTACACTTTTCTGTGCTATCTAGTGCTTTTCAAAGAAATAAAAAAAACTCCCTAGCGCAACATTCACTATGAACGCACTTTTAGTTTACGAGTTCGGTTGAGGGAAGGTACGTCGTGTGCTTATTATTGTTTATACATGTAATATTTCTGAACTTTCATCATCGTTAAGGGTGATTCCGGCTTTAACGATGGAAATGGCAAATACTGTTAAGAGTGTTGAGACAAGCCAGTCTGTTTTAAACGACTTATACATGAACTATGTTCCTCGGAGGTTGCATGTTGATGAGCTTGTGAAGATGACTAATTTGCTGCTAGAGAATTAGCAGTTTGGTACTCGCGAGTTGTGTGTAGATATCGCTGAAAAAAAGGATCTTATTATTACTACTAAATTATATAAAAAACACAAGTACTGATGTGTATTTATTATTTTAATAATCTTATCCATTTGTAAAAGTTATTAATGCTATCAAATCAATCTATATTGCCCACAATTAAATTTTTTTTAGTTCGTACACGTGTTTTTTAAGTCTCTTATGGCTACAACCAGGAACTCTACGGTAATTACTTCAAGAGTCCAAGTTAACTTTTTTTCTGACAGGCTCAGCGAGCGATGAACACGCTCTTTTAACTTCAAGATATCACTGTGTTGTCTTTAAGATTACCGTCGGTTATAATGCGGTCAGTACTCTATAGGATGTGTTGTTTTTTGTATATTTCACACGATATCATTGTGTCTTCTTAAAGACTATACCTACGTATAAAATGACGTTTGTATTAATGTCTTAGGCCTTATAACACAACGTTGCGTTCAAATTTTTTATAATTTATTACGCAAAAACAATGCGCTTCCGCACCTTGGGACTTTGATACTAAAGCACGACCGAACTCCAAGTTAGCAATAAAGTTTTCTTCATATAAATTATGCAGATAATCAACGTTACTGCAACTAAACGGGTTCTATTGATGAAGTTTTTCCCAATATATAGGTATACAAAAAAAGTTACACCCTCCATTCAAATGGCATTTAATCGGTTTTGTAAGTATTTGTGATACTATCTGATACATAAAGTAAATTGTAGATTTTTTAACATTTTTTGCAAATTAATTCATCAATGTATCGTGCACATGAAAAGAAAATTTGTATCTCAACATTTAATGATGATGCGATTAAAATGAGCAAAAGCTAGTTTTCCACTCCAACTAAATACCTACATAAAAACACCATCTCAGATTTGTTGGAAAACATCGTATTTGTCATTGAAATGCATTTGTTTACAACAGTTTACCGAAATATCATAAACATATGCATATAAACAATTGATGCAACACTTTTAGCAAATGTAAAATGATGATTTTCTAGGCACTCAGTTAAAAAATTTTTTTTGTTAATATTGATCGGGTAATGATTACAAATTTTCAATGGAAACAGTGCTGTTTTTTTTAATTACACAATATTTTAGTGGATAAATTATGTCAATAATTAAAAAAACTTATTCTGTATCTTGTATGTACGACAGCATCATTCATTGAACTTTTCTTAGGTATACCTATATAGTGGGACACAACTACTTTAAATAAAATGGAAACGATTTATAAAAAGGAGTAAGTAGTCCTTATTATACATTCATTTTGCGTCCACCCAATCGACCACAAACCCACGTGACAGGAAATTTAGAAGTCAAAAGCAGTATCGGTTGGAAAACGCACATAGCTTAGTACCGCAAGACAAAAAGTAAGCACCAGGACAAAAAAAATTTTGATCAACTGAGTGACCAAAGAAGAAAGATAAGTCAGAGAAGTAAAAAAAAAAAAAGATAACGCCCAGCCAAGCCAGAGAGAAACTTTCAGGTCAACAGAGAGACAAACAGCACACCAGAGATCGGACTCAAACGCCTCTTACGAGATATAAAAGGTGGAGCTCAAGAAGATCGACAACCATATTTAGAGGAGAAAAGATACGGTCCGATGCAGTCCTATTAGCAATTTGGATAGCTACTATCTGGTAAGTATATTATAATACAGAAATCTTTTATGTATGCGTCTGTCCAGAAATAGCAGGCCACCGGGGCTCTGAGGGCGCAGCGTTTGTTACCGAATAGACCCGATGTTCACCTCGATCAAAAGCAATTCAAAAGGCTTGGAAAAAAAACTAAACATACAAATCTATAGATTTTTTTCTGCTCTTTCCGAGGGTGAAGTCAATTTTTTCTGCAAGTGCCATTTTTGAGGTTGGAATTGTGTTTTTAAGTTCAAATAGACTATTTAATCCAAGGGCCAACTCTAATCATAAAAATAATACCGCCAATCGATAGAGGAGGTTAATATCGATTGAAAATGACTTTTGTATAGTAGGAAAAATGAATTTAAGGTACGCTGTGGTAATAGAAGTGAAAGCGGGTCGGTGCGTCAGACGTGCACGGGACGACGCGATGAGGCGCACCAGTGAGCGGTCTCGATTTGCCTCGGGAAAATACGACCAAATTGACTTTGGAAAACACTTAATACGCCTTTATCTGAGAAATCTAACGACTAGTTGTATCATTTTTTTATGTATTTATCTATTTTACTAATTAAAAACAGAAAAAACAGATGTATTCAAAAAGGTTCTTTGGCACTGGAGGTTTTGGCAATAAATAATTGATTAAGGTTAAGGGATTATACAGATAAGTTTTAGTTATCTCTTATAATTTTTTATCATTTTCTTATTTTTTCTTTATTACCTTTTATATAATCATAATTTATACTCAAACTGATGACTTTATTTAGGGGAAAAAAAGAGAAAACGAACGAATGTATGGTGATATCCAAACGTGCCTATTTGTTTACAAATTATGAATGTATGAAGGGTAACTATGAAAAAAATAAGAAAATTAAAAAAATAATTAGAAATAACGAAAACTTACCTGTATAATTCCTTAACCTTAATCAATTAATTATTACCAAAACTTTTAGTGCAAATAAAAAAAAAATGAATTTATCTGTTATTTGATGTTTTCAATACGTGAAATGTATGAATAAAAAAAATAACGAGACAAGGAATCGTTAGATGTATCAGATAAAGGTGTATTAAATGTTGTCTTAAGTCATTTTCATCGTATTTTACCGAGGCAAATCAAGACAACACGCTGGCGCGCCGCATCACATCGTCAAGTTTGACACGCCGACCCGCTTTCATTTTTATTATCACAGCAAACCACAAAAAAATTCCCCCAACTTTAAAAGTCAATTCCGATAGATTTTCACCTCCTCTATCGATTGTAGGTATTATTCTTACACTTAGAGTTGGCCCTTAGATCGAATAGTCTATTTAAACATTAAAACACAATTCTAACCTTCAAAACGGCATTTGCAGATAAAATTCACCTTACCATCGGTAAGAGCAGAAAAAATCTATTGATTTGAATGTTTGGTTTTTTTTCCAAGCCATTTAAATTGCTTGTGAGCCACGTGTGCATTGGGTGTTTTTGGTAAAAAACGCCGCCACGCTGTCAGAGCCCTCGGTGACCTGTTATTTCTTGACGGACCAATATATATATATATATATATATATATATATGTATGTATGTATATATATATACATACGGAGAAATATTTCACAACCCCTGGGAAGTGAAGAGAAAAGGCCTATTATTATTTTTTTCACATAAATGGCATAATTACACAAAACTAATAATAAATATCAACGAAGTATGTGCATGCTTAAATTAAATGAAATAAACAGATCGGAAAACTAACATAACTTAATAGGACCAAAAAACTCCTTTAATTACAAAAAAAATATGCATTAAGAATATACAATACACTTTTTTTCTCTTTTTAACAGTGACGCGCGCAAGTAAATATTGCTAATTTACACTGTAACTACCCAATCACGTTAGAAACAACGTAAGCAAACAGAACAGAATTTTGTTTCCCCAACAACCAGAATATTTATTAATCATTATGCAATCACTTTGAATTATACAAGATTTTTTTTTTAATTATATTTATACTCTAAAAAAATAAAGAAAAAAAAAAAAAAAAAATTATCGTGGTTAATACAAAAAAAAAGCAGGCGGGATTTAAAACAAAAATTATTCCATGATTGTCATACTTATGAAACTAGACCTTTAGACCTTATAAAGAAAGTGTATAGTAGAATAACAAAAGTGAATTTCGTTATTACGTTAAAAAAATTAGCAGACTAGGGCATAATTGAATCTTTCACGTCGCTGTATAGTTCTAACACATGAATAGTACCCAAGCAGGCGGGAAAAAAAGATGGAGAGTAGTAACAGACTTTAAACTACTCAACGAAATTACAGTCGGTTCGTGTCAGCCACTAACATGCGAAAGCGAAATTCTAAATTGTCTTGCAAGCAAGAGGAATTTGTCACTTTTGTCAACGCTCTGTGCAGCAAGCTCGTACTCTTAGCACCGCACATAAATAAGTCATTTATAGTTACAACGAGTACATTAGACTACGCGATAGACGCAAAATTAAGTCAAGGAAAAATAGGCGAAGATCACCCTTGCGAGATCATCATTCCGCTGCCTAAAAGGTAGCGAACTTCGCTACCCAACATATGATAAAGAACTGATTGCAATAGTCTACGCAAAAGAGCAATTCAGACCATACTTATATGGACGCAAATTTACAGTAGTAACCGACTACGAGCCTCTGAAATATTACCAAATATTAAAAACACCGGACCTACGATTTACCTACAGTCAACTAATCAGTCAAATAAAGAGACTGATTGAGGTAGCAGAGTTGACCCAATAAGATTGTTTATCAGCATTTTATTGGAAATAAGAACGAAAAAATTTATACATGTATATTTAAAAATAGACACTACTTAGCCCTAATAAAGGAAAACCAAAATAAACAAAAGAAGCCTGACTAGAATGTAAGCTCAGAGGTGGAGCCAGAGAAGCAGCCGTCGCGTCGTGATGGAAAGAATTCGGCAAAAATTTGGATGATGAGAAAATTGACAAGGTAGAGGAGAATGAAATAGATGGCGGAAGAAGCGAGATAAAACACATGAGAAACGCAGTTTACCTGCATTTAAACCTCCACTGCCACTGGAGCCCTTATCATCACACAACTCGCAGGGCTTGTCCGATTTATCGCCAGGAAGCGACAGAGAGCGAGGCGATGATCTAAATAAGGCCCTCGAAGAATCGGGGAACGAAGTAAAAAGTTACATCAGAGATGACATTAAATTGAAGCGCTCTAGCAAAATACAGAGTATTGGAAGCAAGGCTTCCTTAGGAACTACTACCATGGGCACGAAAGGAAAATGAGGATCCACAGCCACTTTCAAAAAGTGAAAAAAGTTACAAATTACCCATTCAGATATTTGGAAAATTTAGCATTTTTTTTCAATAACGGATGGCGTACCTGATACCGAAAACGTTGACGCACTTTATGAACGTGGCTATACAAACCCATTGTTTTTAAACAATGAAACTGAAGTGGTTCAAAATGCAATGTTATCGAAAGTCAGAAAAGTACACGTGATAAGTATGTACGTGAACAAACACTTTTACGATACTGCACTGAAATCTGACGTTAGAAAATGGTTAGTGTCTCTGAAAGCACTAGTTGTGGTCAATAAAATAATAACTATAATAGTGAGAGACCTAGCGATTTTAAACACAAATCAGTAGCAATACTAAGTGAAGAAAATTGAAGAAATTTTTAAAGACCTCAAAGTAGCAGCTGCATTATACACAAATACACTTGTAGTACCGCCAGCCAACCAGCGATACAAGATCATAAAAGAATACCACAAAACTGCAGTTGGCAGGCACATAGGCAAAAACATGACTTACAATAGGATCGCACCAGATTTTCATTGGAGAAATATCCGACCGGACGTAAGGCAATTTATACTTGGCTGTAAATCTTGTCAGACCAAGAAACTTGTACGGGTAAAAATAAACCAAGCAATGTTAATAACGCATACTCCGAGTAGGCCCATTGAAAAATTATCTATCGATTTCTACGGAAGTGTGAACAAATCCTCAGACCACGGAAATCCTCATATATTATCAATTAAAGACTGGTTAACGTAATATATCGTCCTCGCTCCAGTTCAGAGAACAACAGCCAATGAGACAGTGAGAGTGATAACGGACAAATTCATAGCATATTTCGGCGCACCAGAGAAATTATTATCGAATTGCGGAAGCCATTTTATGAACAAAACCATGGATGCATTCGCAATATTATTTAAAATTGACAAAATGGAGAGCACTGCCTACCACCCCCAAAGTAATGGCGCAATAGAGCGCATGCATCATATCTTACCAGAATATTTAAAAGCATACATCGATAAATCCGAAAAATTGGACGGTTATTACCATTGTGTATGCTTGCATACAATACCTCGGAACAAGAGAGTACAAGATACACGCCTTACGAACTACTTTTCGGACAGAAAGCTCGGATTCCATCGAGCTTTAAGCGTCTACAAGATGATCTAACGTATGATAAGTATTTCGAACAAATCTCTGAGTCTAACGGAAATGCGCACTATAGCAGCCAGTTGATTGGTACAAGCTAAATTCTATTTAAAATACTATTATGACAGGAAACTTAATTTTAAGTTTTTAATGGAAGAGGAGTCCGTGTTTGTCTCTAAAGAACCGTCAAAAGGTATATACAACGCACAATATAAGGTACCCTACAAGATCGTGGGAGTTAATTATAAAATTAATAACGTCAAGCTACAGAGAGGCGAAGAAGTTAGAGTCACCCATGTAGATAAAATAAAGAAAACTTGCATACTTGAAGCGCCTACACAAAATAAAAAAATAGCTAACTTAATTATTTGAAATGAATAAAAAAAAAAGAATTAGAAAATAACCCTTAATAATTTTTTTCCGCGGCCATCGGACAAGCGACAAAAAAAATATATTTAGTATGCTTGATATTTATAATACATAATGAATAAATAAGTTAATGAAAAAAAGTGATTTTTTTTTTAATATGTAGAAAATGATAAATTTATCACAACGAAAAAATGTGACGACAAACAAATAAACAAATTTAGCAGAATAAACTTCAAATCTAGATTGAAAAAGCACAAAACAAACAATAAATTGCTCGCAGCCTAGAAGGGACCGCGAGAAAATAAAGAAAAATATATATACTCACCTCGTTACTCACCTGGTGAACAAAAAGAAAATGATGTAATTTTAGGTCATTTTCTGCTTTCTTTACCGAAACTATCAGCAGCTGTGAAATGTGGCTGAAAGGAATGTGAAGAAAAAAGAAATAGAGTCAGTTATAATTATTTTTTTCTATTTATTTCAAAAACAGAAGGGAATTTATAAAACAAAACACTTTTTAAGGGCTGGAGACATGATTTCTCTCCCCCACTAAAAATCCAGCCTCCTTAGCCATACCCTGAACCAGCGTTTGAATAACGCTCACCAATAGATTAATTCAGACGTTACGGCCCGGAAGGGTCGGGCACGATCGTACCCGCCAAGGGACTAACCTCAGGCGTTGGAGCCCAGGCTGGCTTAGGCATGCCAGTCTCATCACGTCCACCGATGCCAGCCAAAGGCAGATCTTTGAGAACCGGAGCCTGGATTGACTGTCGAGCAATGGGGACCTGATCTCAAAGGATCCCTTAGGATGGTAGAATTCCCGTCCGCAACACGCTAGATCTGTGAAAAAAGTTATGAACACATGGAACAAAAATGTATACATATATAGAGGAAAAAGAAAACACATTACACGAATGACTGGCCGTTGCTCCAGAGGGTGTTCACTGGGAGCGACGAGCGGGACCTCGGACACCAGCACCAAGAAGGAGCAGCGGTACCAGCAACCTAAGCTTACAGCCTAGGATGCACCAGCCTCCAGCATAGGGCAGCACCTTCGCACCACATTACCGCTGACACCCGACAGTTGATCAGCAATCTCATGGTGGAAAATCACCCGGAACAGACGCCACCCTGATACGCGTAATGGCACTCCGGTAGCGTAGGCATCTGTAACATCCAGTCGCACACCTCTATGGACACGACTAAGTCAAAAAGCGCATAAAGATCGACTACTAGTCGCATCTATAGCTGTGAAAGAGTAACAATAATAATAAAAGAGGTACTAAACAAAAAATAACCTACCGATCCATGAGTGGAGCAACTGATGGGCGCTAAAACCATCGCACCTCCACAAACCGCTAGGATTTGATCTTTATGCGGACGGCAAGATACCAGCACACGACAGAATATCACCAAAAGTCTGACGTACAAAAAATTAAGAAACCATCAAAATAACCAAAATAAAAAAATAAACAATGTAAACCCGATCTAAAAGTCAGATTACTTGACAAGCTTATCAATAATCCATTTTAAATGCAAGTCAAATAAATTTCTTATTCAAGTGTTAAAAAAAAAAAAACGCAAACAAAAAAAGAAGCTGGTCGGTTATTGGGCCGTTGGTTCACTTAACCTCATTTTTGAATTGTCCTAATAATTAGCCAAACTAAGATTACATACAATTAACATTGAGTGGCCAGTGATAGAAAATTGAGATTTCAGCCACTGGGACAACCAGTTTTCATGGTGGTCATAAATTGGGACATGTCACTTATTTACGTAATAAACTATGTATATTTTTTATATATTATGAAAGAGGGATGGAAATGAGATGGGATGGGGTGGGGGGCTAACTTACAACTAATTGGTGCATTGCCTCAGTTTCTACCTGGTATCTACATGTAAACACTAGTACTAACTTCTGCACACCTCCCGCTTACGTTGTCCGTAACGTAAAAGAGACTGTTAATCGACTCCCCCCCCGAAAATTAGGCAGCGGAAGCAAACTTCTAGGCAAACGGCGAGACTTGAAGCAAGTACCACCAAGTGCCTGTACACCCGGGAGAAGTTGATTTTATCACGGCAACGGTAACCTAGCATATGTATTGCTGTAACAGAATCAACTTCTCCCGGGTGTACACTGCCTGATTTCGAAAATCGCCGAACCTGAAATTCTGCTGCTGCGCCAACGTGCCGGTCAATAGACATTATATTTATTTTCTACAGTTTCAAATCCAATTTCAATTATTATTATTCAAGTAATGATCATATTCTTTGGACGGTACCCTCCACAACATAAAATACTTTTTATTTATGTTTCCGACAATTTAGGATAACGACTTACCAATGTGGCCAAGATTGGTACATTTACCTAATTTGTAATACATTTGAGTATTTTTTGTAATTTTTTTTCATATGATATATTACGTAAGTTATCTAAATCCTATAAAATTAAATTAATTTAGAAAATAAAAATTAAAAAATAAAATAAACTGTAAATAAGTTGTAAAATAAAAAAAAACTTAGGACTCTATGCTTAGGTACCGTATAAGGGCATTCGTAACTTTTTAGATGATATAATTAAAATATTTTGTGTTCATCGACTTTAAAATTGGTGGTATGAAGCGAGTACAAACCTGCAGTTGCAAATAACTGTTGGTGATCGCAAGACATAAAATTATAATAGATCTATTATAATATGTTTTGATTGTATTTTTTTTATTTGCATGAATTGCCTATTTTGTAATTTATTACTACCAATGTATAATTTAATGACCTAAACAGCAGTTATTTTCAAATGTTTACTTCAAAAACTCATGTTTGTACAAATCGTTGCACCTAACTCATCACACGTTTAATATTTTATTTGTGCAAATTTTTATAAAATAAAGTATTTTCTAATTATAAAAGTATAACTATTCCCTGCTGTAATATCTTACTAATGTTAAAAGAGGATTAAGTCTACTAATGTTACAAATTTATTGCAGTGGGAAGAGCCTCCATAAGAAGCGTGTTTTATTAAGCAATATTAGTATCGTATAGAATATTATTGAATAGTAATGTATAGAAATTTTAATTATTTATATGTTAAATCTTTTGATTTACAGGGCTTTTTTTATTTTAGTACATTGTGTCACTAGTGGGATATAGTGGAATATTGCGCACGCAGGCACCCGCCTTTGCAAGCCACTATGCTTTATCAGTCGCACACGATATGTTTCTTCGCACATGAATGCAAACTGTGCCGTGTTTTTTACCACGCGATCTTCTGTGAGTTATTTGGCAGTTACCGCAAAAACACCAGTAAACGTTTTTTACCGATCGACCTATCAAGCTGGCTAGCCATACATGTGTATCTCTGGTTAGGAAGCAGATAGCCTCACGGGATTTGCGGCATAATTTGTCGCTAATTTGTCCCTAATTGATCTGCCTAATACTGCTTTTGTCGTCGGTCACGAAACGAGCTAAAACACAAATTCTACCTATTAAAGTAGCTGAGAACGTTTTTTTTTTTTGAAACAGGAAAAGCCAACGAACTGTATCACCTTAGGGCCTGAAGTAAATAATTTCTTTTTACACACCAGTGATACTATTTGTTGAAATATTGACAACAAAAGTTAAAATAAAATTAACCAAAATTTAGTATAATGAATAAAATATTAATGCCAGATAGAATGATAAAATTAGATTTTCAAATCAGAAACTTGTATTTTTCAATTTAGCTATAAAGTACAGC
>JAPYYV010008985.1:0-25733 GCA_030522625.1 Copidosoma aretas | reverse complement strand
GAGGAAAATGGAAAAAAAAAAACACCCCCAAGCTGCGAGCGTCGAAGCTAACGAAACTCGCCGCGGTCGAACGAATTCGTGGCGCAGGCGAGCGAGCCTGAGCTCGGCTGTGTGCTACGAATCGCGGGCGGAAAATTTCCCGAGGTGAAACTTATTCGGAAACATCATCACGTTTCGATGATAAAACGCCCGACCCACATCGGCCGCGGCTTATTACGCGTCTACTTATCAGTAGATTGAGATTCGGACTATACGGGGGATGACAAAGTTTCGAGCGGCCGACGCTGGATACAGTTTAACGAACATAGCTCGCGTTCGGGCAGTTTTGTTTCGTAAAATAAAAGAGATTCTGCCGTGCGATCTGAATTATAGAGTATAGATACTTATGGGCGTGGGTGTACTCACGCACTTTGCCAAAATACATTGCGTCCGTGAATATTTGCACTTTGTTTTACGACAGGGTGCAGTAGCGCTGGAACGTGCGAAATACAACAGAGATAGTGTATAATAATATACATATACATATACGCCACTCCGTGAACTTTTCTACCAGTCCCGGAATTGCCACGAGTACAGAAAATACTGCAAGAGGGTATACGCATTCTAAAATATGCGCTCATAAAAAAATACAGATCGCAAATCCGATTTTTGGTACCTACAAATGGACGAAATTTTTTTTTTCCGGAATCAATTCAGTCGCACCGACAGCTGTATGTGTGTCACTCCCTTTACTCGGGTATGAAGAATGCCGAAACAGCACGTTTGATCGCAAGCTATACGCTTCAGGTATCAATATAAGTGCACGATCTTGGACATTAGTTCGATTCAGAATTCGGCTTGAAACATTGAAGAAAGATACAAACACCTTCAAAGCAAATTCTTTATTCGGTACACGATCCGTGGAACGATTTTTTTTTTCTTTTCCAAATAGGCGTATTTAAAAAAAAGTTCGTCCTTCGTGGGGTTCCAAAAATTACATTCTCCTTCTCCATGTCCGGACACGATATCGGTGAGAATAAATACCGTGAACTCCAAAAGATCGGCGAGCTCTCGTGGCGTGCCATCGGATAATAAAGCTGCATGCGGAACGGTAAAAGAGCACTCGATGCTTTCGGAGCCATTGGCTCAAGTTCGATGACCAACAGAGAAAAAAAAAAAAAAAAAAAAAAAAAAAAAGAAAGAGACGGAGTAAATCGCGCTGTATATAAGATGTCAGCGGTGGCGACGTGTATAATAAGACCAGAAAATATTGTAGTATAGTGTGATCGAGCTGAGAGTCATTAAATAGCTGTCGAACGCCGTGTGCACCAGTGTGTATCGAGTTCGATACGCGCCCAGCGTTGATAGGGGCGTGCGTTAATTGCTTGCTATATTTTAAATAGCGCTATCGCGTTGTTTTCGAGAGTTTTTTAAGTGCAAGTTGAGTGCTTTCTTTTCTTTTTAATCTGTAAATTTCACTTTCAAAGGAGGATCAGTCCGCACTCGGTGGCGTACTATTCACGAGTCACAAGAGCCCTCGATTTTGTTGCGAGCTGTTTGGTCCGAGTTTCTTGGAGGATTCATTTATTTTGCGTAAGTAATATTACATGCTAATTATTCGTTGAAAGGCTCGTTTGTCACGATACTAGATCTTGAAACAGTTTTTTTTTTTCCACGAAAAATTATCGGAAAACTCACTATATTTGTAGGGAAAATTACAGAAGAAACATTATAATATATTCATGATCATGTATTGCAGCACGACCTTTTTTTTTCCTAAATAAACTTTCTCCACACAATACACGGACGTAAGATTTTGCTTCACATGTTTTTGAAAGATTTGTAATAGGGATTAAAAATGTCTAGGTTCAACGTGTCGCGTCGGCTGAATTACACATTTTTAAGTTTGAACTTTTTTTCAAGAAAACCACCAAACTTCCTGACTCTTGACAGACACCGCGAGAGACTAAACGGCTCGAGCAGTAAATCTTTTGCACGTTTATCATCGATGGTTAAACGTGTCGTTCAGCGAGAACAAGATCCGCGCCAATTAAATTTCGCGTCCCGCTGTATGTACACAGATTTAAAAATAAAAACCAACAGACGGACAGGTACAGACAAATTCATTCATTCAACAACTTGCGCAAAGTGCATTTCTAGCTCTCGATCGCGATTAAGTACTCCCCACTCGCAACGTTGATAATAAGTATACAAGTGCATCCAAAGCGAATCCTCCGCTTCTTTTTTTCCATACGCACAATCCTCATTGTCTCTGCCGGCCAGCGGCTCATTGTACAGCATACCTGTGTACACGCGAACGCTTAGCTGGAATAACTGCCGTCATTTCTCCGACGACTACGACTACGACGACGAAGCAGCACCGCAAGACAAAACGTCCCGAATGAAAATAGAATTATACAAGCCGGCGGCGCGGGCGCGGTCGTGCTATAATGGAGACCTGCGGTCGCGCGCTAATATCCATCGTATTTACTTACTGCGCTCCGGCACCACAGTCGCTAATAGCGGCGCACTTTCGCTCGATCCGCGGCTTGTCGTAGGCTCTATTACACTCTACTGTATTAAATTTGTTTAAAGTATGCTTGTGTGTGTGTGTGTGTGTGCGCGCGCGCGCGCGTGTTCGGTTTTTTTTGGGAAACTATTATGCGGTGCTACGCAAAAAAAAAAAGAAAAAAATCATAGTCGTAGAGAAATTAGTTGCTCGTTACGCGTTAGGGTACCTTTGAGTGTGTTGGTATGTATCAACATGAGATGGAGCGGGCGCTTCTGTCTTCTCCCACGGTTGCGGAAATGACCGATTCGAGGAACGTGCGAGCAACGCGTAATTACTGTTTGATTAGGGTAAGCAGAGAAGCTTCAGCGAGAGAGAAAGATACGATTTTAAAATTTAATTTCTAAACCTACTTTTTTTATCTCACGTTTCGAAGCAAAAAATAGCCCACCGGTAATGTTATTTCGACGCATCGCCGAACGCTCGATTCTAACTGTAATTGACTTGCAACGTTCTGCGTCTTCGAGCGACTAGTCTCCTCATCCGCTGTTTCAATATTGACTTTGCGTTCGAAGACGCAAATATTATATTAGCTGCCGAGTGCTCTGGCAGCATATTTCCTCAAAGAGACGCGCCTGATCGTTGTATTCATCGATTTTTTTAGATCACACCCCGTTCGAATCGGTTCATCGGATGTATATTTCACTGATTCAGATTGAAGGGCTTGATTTGACATTTGATGGTTTACTTTGATTTAATTATAGACAGTTTTTCCCATTATTCGAGATACACACGGAGCATTGAATACCTTAAGTCCTCGATAGATACAATTATATTATGTGGTTGGACTTTTTGCCCCGTTAAAAATAAAAGGCATCAGGGGAACAATTTAACAACGTCAGCAGCGATTCAATGATGAAGAAAAAGTCGCGGATGGTGTATTGTTACGCGAAAGTGATTGCACGGTTGTAAGCCTCAAGTTTGCACACACGCGTCGTATACAAACAGACGCAAACAGAGACGGGCGGCAAAAGCGAGGGGTAGTTTCATAACCGGCACAAATTGGGCACCGATTAACCCAACGATTCTGTTTGCTCGCCGGTCGGTTCGATCGCGCGCACTTACGCGAGACCCAGAAACGCATTTATGCATACAGCGTTAGGTTGCGTCTTCCCGAAATAGCTCCGCTGGCTCGACGAACCGAAGCATCTCGTTCACCAATCGCGCCACAGTCGTTGGATTTCATTGAAAAATCAATCCATTGTTCTTCCTTTGATATCCGACAATAAATCACTCGAGCGATATTAAAACGACCGACGGTTGCACTCCGACTCTATTAGCATAACCACACAGCGTGCAATAATACCAAAAATCCACGATTATTTAATTCTGTACAATGAACCGCGAGCGCAAGGACAGCCAATCACACTGCGCGCGCACGCGATGCTTTCAAAACCCACTTCGATCGTGGAAAGCCGCGCGCGCGCGGATGAAATTTTTTTAAAATCAAACTCCCAGCTCGGAGCACACATACGTCCATCCATCCACAAGCTCCATACTCGGAAAGCTCTTTTGAGCCCAACAGTCGACCCGGAAAATATTATCCCGCGTTGGAGCGTCTGCCGTACCGGGACTCGCTCTTTTTTGCGCCAAAGTTCGTAGAAGCGCGTCAGTTTACGTCCGTGTGTAATATGTAGAGCCAGGGAACGCGGGGTAACGTTCCGAAAACACTTTGGGTAATGAAACGACGCGTTGCGTTTGATTTATGCGCTTTTTGCGGGCGGGAGAGTAAGACCAGTTCGGCCGGATTTCGCGCGTCCGGGTCCATTTGTTGATTGCCGTTTTGGCGCGTCGTCGTAAATATACGATCGATGCATGTGCACAAATATTTACATGATATGCGTGATGATGATGGAGGAGCGCGTCTGCGCGTCCACCGCAGTGCTTCAACGAACGGTGAACAGGTGGCTGTTGCAAATTCAACGGGCAGGTACTTTTTAATAGGTATTTTGTACAATTGCGCTTGCACTCAAAGACACGGCCAATTTACAAGATTCCAAGTACGGACGACCGTAATTTCATCCGCGCAGCGTATACAACTTTCCCTTTACACACTGCGGTAAACGTGTACGTGGATGTGTACGCATAGCGCCAACTGATATCATTATTATACCTGCGCCCCCTTCGTACGCGTAGCGGCAAACGATGTTGTAAAGGGTCAGGGGGTAATGTAATGCCACTGCACACTAGGGTATATATAGGCGCGCATGTATGTAGGGTATGTAAGTGTACGACTTGCCGAGCAACAGAAGCGGCAGCGAGTAATTAGCTTCCTTTCCTGCGGGACACGCGATGCGCTGGAAACTCTCGTCGTGGGCTCTATATCATACACACACATCGTGTGGCCGCATCATGCAACCACATTCGCGTACGTGTATAAGTAAGTACAATGATACTGCAGTGTGCCATGCCCGATTCCAAGGGCCGCTCATCGCTCGGAACGCTTTATTGTACTTACTTATCGCCTACATACCCCCTTTTTGGCGTATAGGCGCATACGTATATATACCGATTAACGACTTTTCGACGCCCCCCGTAACTTAGTCCATATTTCTCTCGAGCTGTATACTATATATACGAGGAAATCATCGTACAGTTAACGCTCTTCGTCTCTCATGCTTAATTGCGGTTGTAAATTGTAATAAAGTATAGGGGGGTGGAGGGTACGCGCGGATTGGTCGACGATCGCGATTGGAATTTATTTTTTGCATAATTACTTCTCCTGAATCGGTCGGCAATGTTGCGATTGAAAGTTTCAAAATCCAGTATATATATAACTCGAATCGAAGGGGTTCAAAGCGAAGGTGAGTAATACTCACCGAGTACTCCTGGTCCTAGCTATAAATTTTGATTGTCATCGATTTATTCGTTCTGCGATTGGTCGAGATCGCTCAAGGGCTCGTAAATGTAAAAATGAGATTTAAAATACAGTAGTTTACATTTTTGCGTTGAATAAAAATCGTAACGATGTATTTAATGTTTGTCTTACAAAATCGAGAAATTAAATATTTTTTATCAACTGTGAGGGGTTGGCGGAGCCCCTAGTGAGTGTATAAAAGTATATGCTTGCGTTATTGAACGCAACGTGAAACAAAACACAATTAAGTATGACGAAAGTTTGCACCTGCATCGTGTATTACATACATGTACAAGCGTATGCATAGATGTATATATATGTATAGACACAAACGGGCGAGCAATCAGATACGAAATTCCGTTTTAATTCGATGTAAATTGCAGCCTTTAAATTCCGAACAAACGTACACCTTATACACGCATATATACATATAATGGGCGCGGGAGCTTAAGCTTTTCGCGCTCCCGATTCCTCGATCCGTTAGGGTCAGGCTTTGTGCGGCGAAAATAGTATAATCATATGCAAAGGGTGCGCGTGCACGTGTTTTGTTGGGTCACGTGAATTTCGTTCATCTGCTTTTCTGGGGGATTCCGAGAGTTATTTGCAAATCGAAGGGTCGTAGGGTACAATACTACCATTTTATTACAATAGAAAAATACGTTTATATCCTTTTCCACTAAATATTAGGATCGGTGATCCCATCAAACTTTTATTTACTATACAATTTCT
This sequence comes from Copidosoma aretas, assembly GCA_030522625.1. Taxonomy (NCBI): domain Eukaryota; kingdom Metazoa; phylum Arthropoda; class Insecta; order Hymenoptera; family Encyrtidae; genus Copidosoma; species Copidosoma aretas. The sequence goes on along the minus strand of JAPYYV010008985.1, from coordinate 19,599 downwards.
TGTGGTTTCGATAAAAATTTAATAGAGTGACCATCAATTGTTTGTCTTGTTAAAATTCTACCTCGTCAGCAGCATTATTCGATCGTATACTACCGATCGATTTAATCTTTATTTTATTCCGCATACTTGGTGTTTACCATTATTTTATAGAATATATAAATGACTCTAGCTCTATGTAATAATATCGATTTTGAAAAACCGAGCCACTGTAAAAAATAGTGCAGACATAACATTTCTCGTGCAATTTTTTAAAAAATCATCTCATATTCATTACTTTTTAAAACAGTATTAAATGCGCACCCCGCAGACCTTGTAAACTCAATATATGTGTGTAATCCTGCAGACAAGCCGCGTGCCCGTATCAACCGATACATTTACGAAGGATGGAAGTGCTGGTGCCTACGGTCTCCGACGCGATCTTTAAGTACACCTGGCCGATAGCGCAGTACAGGCGCGCGATGTCGAAGAAACGGAGCCTCGACAGCCCGAGCTTCGAGCTCAACGTCAACGGCATACGCAGCACCTGGAACCTGTCCATCAGGCTCTGGAAGAGCTCCGAAGGTGCAGCCCCCCTCCCCCCGCGCTCTCTCGTGACATTTGTACACAACACTATTGGCTATCCCCACAGGCAAGAGGATAATGAATCCCGTGGTGCTGTGCCTGAACATCCTCAACTGCGCGGTCGAGCAGGTCGAGAGGGCCAGGGTGCGCTATCAGTTTGCGGTTCTCAACGTTGAGACCGACAATTGGGAGTTTCAGGGGCCGGGCCACGCCTTGCTGGAGCTGCACACGAGCTCGAACGTCGTTTCCGTGGGCCACAGGGATCTGAACGTGGTCGAGGGGAGGCATCTGGGGAGGAAGGGCGGAGAGCTACGGGTCATGGTCAAGGTGCAGATCGTGCACCGCGAGACGGAGAAGTGTGCGCTGAGCATGGTGAGTGGGGCTTTTTTGGTTTGGGGTTGCAACGACCGGTTGATTTTGGTCCGCGGAGAGTGCGAAAGAAAAATAAGGACGTTTAAACATCTGATTATTATCATGCAGAGTAGTAACTGTACGGCTTCAAGAAATAAACAATTTTTCTTGCTGATAATTTATGCACGGTTCGTGGTTGCTGAATCAGAATCTTTAAGATCATGATGAGAATTTTAACTTTTTTTTAAACGCTACAAATCCACGAAAATTATATTGTCGACTTGGATATACGATTCTACTTCAACATCAACCCTGACGAACGCGATTCAACGTCACGTACGTTATAATTTTTGTTCCAGTAGTTTTTTCACCAAATTAAGACACTTTTTACGTTTTATTTCTCTCTGTATGCATACTATTGATTGTTGATCACGTTTTTCTCGAATCCTCAGCTGATCACGTTCGATGTTAAATTAAAATCTCCGATCGGAAAAAAAAAAATTGAGGGCGAAAAAATCTGTTGCAGGACATAGCGAAGCTGCTGAAGCACCCGGACGCGGCGGACACAAAGTTGATTTGCGCGGCGGGGGAGGACCAGAATCTGGAGATCCCGGTGCACAGTTGCGTGATCGCGGCGCGGAGCGAGGTGCTCGCGAACATGATAGAGCCGCTCGACCGGGTCGAAGACGGGAAGGAGGGAGTGAAGGCGACGGACTCGGCTGGTGCCAACGCTGATGCGACGAACGTACGTTCCGAAGGGGTTCAATGATGTGAGGTGGCTGTTTTTGTGTGTCCGATGCTGTCTCGACTGGGCGCGGGATCGGTTGATTGCTTGTTGGTCTTGTTTATTTACCTTTGTGAGCGATTGGTGGTTTCTATTCCGATAGTGGGTAGTAATTCATCAACGATATACTCTGATTGTAATGATGACAATGATTCGTAAAGGTTGCGGCGCTTTAAGGTGTTTGGGTGTTAAAATCTGCATTTACCATACGTATAACTGTATCGATCGAATAATACTGTGTATTAAAAAAAAAAAAAAAACAATACTTTGTTTGTACAAGCAGATAAAAAATAAACTAGAAGTCTTTGGTCTACCTGCCAAAGTTGTGAAAGAGTTGTTACGATACATTTACTCCGACCACGTCGATAATTCGGACAACCTAGCTCCTCAATTACTTTCTCTTTCGTTGAGATTTCACTTGAAAGGTTTGATTATATCTCCTTGCATCATCACGATTAATCACAAATCTCATACAGACTTTTTTAAGCACGACTGCTTCGCACTATTGTGCCTTATACTTTTTCACCAGGGCAAAAAAGTGTAAACAGCTCATCTATTTTGGATCTCAAAAAAAAAAAAGAAAAAAAAAAAAATTATTTTTCACTTGTTAATAAGCGACGAAAATCATTTCGAATTTGTTTGAAAAACTGTTTTACAGCATTTGACTTTTTGTACATTCTGTAATTACACTTTTGCTCTTGTGGGAAATATAGCAGTCTAGCCTATGTTTACCAGTTTTTCATAGTATTATTTTCTTTTAGGATTAAAGGAACTCTGCGAGAGATATTTAATTGACACATTGACGCCTGAAAATGTAGCTGCCAGACTGTTATTAGCAGACAAATTTGGCTGCTTTAGACTCAAAAGAGCTGGACTAAATTATTGTCGAGACAATGCAATGAGACTTAGTAAAAATTGTGCTTGGGAAATGATGGAACAATCAGAGCCAGAATTATTCAACGAAATTTGCGAAGCAAGCACGGAAAATTTAAGAATTCATGATTAGCTAACTGAGAAATCAAATAAATGATTGTAATAATAATGTATTACTTATATGTATAGTACATCCGAAAGATTGATTTGTACATAAAAACTTGGTGGCTGATAATAATTAATAAAATTAAAGACTTACTTGGGTTTAATTCCATACAGTGAAGTCTCCTGGGCCTGAAATCTTAGGCTTAAGAACTCTGTGCTTAATTCATAGAGGTCCTGGCCAATGATATCAGCCGTATCACCAAAATCACTGAAGTATACTCTATAAAAGTGATCATCGAGCTTTTCAATGACTTGTGCACGGTACCACTTTTCATCACTAAATTTAGTGGCCACCACTTGTTCTGGCTTAATCTACTCAATATAACAATTTAATGTGCGATCGTGAAACGAATTTTAAAGATGTTCATTTAATTATGTAAGGTAACGTACTTCTTCCAAAACGTGATTACGTCTTGCTTCTTCGTCCTGGTAATAGATTGTCATTTCTTTTATAACATCATCCAACATTTTATTAGTTGAACCAATAATTTGAATGAAAAATCGACTAGGATTGTCAATAGAACAAACAAAAACTTCATAGGGCTTTCCAAGCGCTGAAATAAAAATGGTGGCATGAAACTCTACCATTCACCAAAACTAGCAATTGATGATGTATAATTTGTCTTACCTGACTCACACAATGAGTCGTCAATGCTGTGGAAGTCAAGCGAGTCAGTTTCTAGTTCAGAAGGAACACCATTATCTGGTAATGAGCAACTGGAAGGCTTTATCCTGGGTGTACGTGTATGTGCGTTTCGTAAATTTTCTTCTGCTTCCCTCCTATCTTCACGAATTTGTGCTTCAATTGCTTGCAGAGCTTCAGCGATATTTTCCGATTTACCTTTTATCGTTACCTTTCTCAGTGCATCTGCAAATAAAAAGCATTGGCTCAGTTACATGTCAGCACTGTTATAAACACTTGAAGAAAATTAGTACATACCTAATTTAGTAGTAGCTATAATGGTAGACTTATCAAAAATGATTTTTACCAATGATGCATTTTGTAATTCTTTCAACAGGTATCCATTACTCTCGTCGAGTTTATTTATAGTTCTTACCGGGGCCCAAATCTCATATGTTTCAATAAACTCCTCTTTGTTCACAATTTTCTCTATCTCCTCTCTGATCAACCTGATGCTCTCAGCAGTAGGACCGGTTAGAAGACATTTGCGATCACCGCTCACTACATCAATCTCTTCTTCAAAAATAAGCTTAGCATTGGTGGCCTCCTGGATTCTCTCAAGCTCCCTACCACCACGTCCTATGATGAGAGGTATCACTTGATTACTGAGCGTGATTTCTTCCTTGTGTGCTTCGAACCTTTTGTCCTTCAGGCCTTTTTTTTCCTCTTTTTTACCGGCATTTATCTACACATAAATAAAATGACATAACTCTCACACATGTCATATACGTGTAATTCGAGTCGGCTTGAAATATGAATAGATATGATGCACGAGTCTCACCTTTTTGTTCAGAAAGTAAATCAAAATAACCCCGACTCCTGACAACGAGAAGCTCACCAGCAACGGGAAAAAAAGACGTTGAGGTGACAGACGCATTTCAAACAAGCTGCAAAATAAGTAAGTATAGATAAAGTAAAGTTCTGAAAAAAATTTCACAAAGCATAGCGGTTTCAACCGGACGGACTATGACTAGTATTAGTACTTACAATATTTGAAAATAGTTAGAAACTTTCAGAAGTAAAGATAGCAATGACATAATGTATATGTGTGGAGAGTCACACGATAACCTCAAACGTTCGTATGTACTATGTACGCGTTGAGCGTAAACACGCAACTGTAGCGAATGCTTAATAGAAAAAACCACATGCACTTAATTATGCCATTACGGGTTTAGCACACTCACTTGCTCTTTTGACGTAATCCTCATGCAGCTAACGATAACGGAGGCTGGTCGTAAATAATATATAAAAATAACACTGCACTTCGCGAGGAGAGCGGCTTTAAGAAAAATTACCTCATCTTTAGGCAGCCGACGCCCGAGCTAAACATCATCAGCAGCAGTTCTGCAGTTACGACGAACCGCCGCCGCTACTTATATATTATATACTTATAGTATATGTATCCATGTGCTGCAGTTGAAATGACATCATGACATCTGACGTGAGTCATGAGTATCTAATGTTTTTTTTGAAAGGTGTTTATTTCGTGAAAATTAGATTACTTATTTACAGGATGGGAAAACATACAAAAACACCTATACTTGAGTCTGAGTGATATACAGAATGATCTTCAAAGTTCAAGGACACTCGCTGTTTTAGTTTAACAGTTTAAGTAAAAGTTTTTACTTTTTATGGTGCGTTCGGACATAGTCTGATTTTTAACATATTTTTCATGCTGCACTAGGAAAAAAAAAATGTGTGAAAACTAGCTGTGCTAAACAATCTAAGGTACTTGCAAACTAGTTAATAAAAGAGACAAATAAACAGTAACGTTTATAAAGTAAATTAAAAACATACGTTAATAATTTAGTTTTTCAAGACAAATAATTAAAGTTACGTAATCTTTTGACATCTTTTGTTGTTAAACTCGTTGAATACACTATTTTTTTTCGTGGTATATTAGGATCATAAAAAAAAAATTTTGTTTCCATCATTTCTTGACATAAGCGCGAGTAGAGTCAGTCATGTGTAATCTAATATTTGGGATCTAATCCAAGAAAATCTTTGGAAAAAGAAGGAAATGACATTAAGATTTTTCTCGAGATTTTTACTTTCAACATGGAATGGATAAGGTGAATACGCTTTCAAAAATTAGAAAATCCATTTACTTTTTTCATGAGATGTATTTTGATGTCTGACTAAATAAGATAAACAAATGCAAATGATGAACTAACGACGTCACTTCCCTCTACGATCATAATGATATTTATAGAAAGTCATTCATGTTTTGAACTCATAATTTTTTATTAGTTTCGGATAGCAACTTGTGCACAATAATGTTCACGTGATCAATATACCCTACATATGTATATATAAAAATGCACAGAGTACATCGAAGGAAATAGTTTTAGTAAAAATGAATTTTATGTCTGTTTTGAATTGCAAATATAAATAAATTCGAGGGGGCAGTGTTGGCTCGGCGGTTAGCGTGCTAGTCACAGAAACAATACCTCACCGCACCAATAATGTAATAAACCGTACCGATAAAATAAAGATGTTAATAATAATACTGCGACAAAACTATTGTACTCAATATATGTAACATTAAACACGTAAAAAATGTACGTGACACTGCGAGTTTAATGTGTAATGTTAAAAAGTGCCTCATACGAGTAAAAGGCTATATGTACTAAGTTTACAATAAAGCCTAAAAATAAATACACTGCGTCAGTAGGTATTTTAAAAAAATAAATAAATACATCCGGTTACGTAAACCGGAAAAGTAAAATTGTCACGGTTTGGAGTATCTTCAAATCAAAAGCTTTCCGAGCTGACAAAGATCGAGAAAAAAAATCTTGAAAATGGGCCGTGCCCTAATGCATCTCATATATTATATTGTTATAAAGTGATTTCATATTTTATTCATAATTTTTGTTATATATATATACGCGTCTGGTGTGTGTAGTATATGTACCAAACTAAATTTCATTGAAAAATTCCTATGGGGCTTCAGAATTGCCAAAAAATTAACATTACGGTAGAGGTAGACCTATCATTTATACTGTAATGGTTTTTGGAAATAAAAAAAAAATCCCATTTGAATTAACATGGGTTTTCTACAAATGACAATAGAGTCGGACCCGAAAGTTTACAGCCAGTTTGGACCTCACAGAACGAAGAAAAAAATAATATAAATATTCTAAACATTAAATTAAGAAAATCCTATTTCAGACGCCATAATATCCCGTTTATCGTGCAATATTGACCCATGTATGTTTATTAAACATGCACTAGAAGTGTAGTTCGAGATTTTTTAACAGCTGTAAGTCCTCTGTTTTTGCAAAATACCCTTGATTACTATTTGCCTATTTATTCTCTTCATAAAAAATTGTCAAAACATTAAAATTTTATTTCATAACAAATGCCAATGCTTTATTCATTGTTATCTAACGAAATGTATTGTATGTGTGGACTGGTACTGGATACTCTCGATGATAACTGATATAAAAAGGAGCCAACAGTCCCAACACAGAGGCGCGTCAGATTCTCATGTGGATTATGAAAATATATATTACATACAATCTTTAAAAATCATACGCGTAACAATATTATATGGGCAAACCTCCTTCGGCTACTGATATTTTCCTAATAATAGTATCAAGTTTTTTGTTATACATTCTGCCGTGACACAATAATTATATTTTATCCACAGTACACATGACATACATATGTGCAAATAAAGTAAGAATTACAAACGCACAGTTGATTATAATGTATTGTCAATACGTGCGAACAAACGTTACACGCGCAGTTTGTTTGTGTGATATACTTTTTTACGTGTACTCTAAGTCCTAAGTGTATGTATACATGTACATGCAGCTGCTGGGCGCACGCATGATAATATACTTACGAACGATTAGAGGCAAGGAGAGAGAAAAAAACCTTACGCCTGTACGATTCTGTCCTCCTGCTACTTTTAGCGTTCTCGAATGATGATGAATCGTTAGGCCAACGCGCGGATGGATGATTTTGGTAATCTTACATCTCAAGCACTTATGCATACAATATACACGTGGAAGAAATCATGTCTCTCACACGTATTAACAGCTAGTGGGCTGTATTTACACATCAATTCTTCATGACTTACTGATAACGACTTGTCCGTTTTTCTGCCGAGCTACGAGGCACCACTATGCGCGCCTCATATTCTCCTGATCGTCGTAAGTAAAAGAGGAAATATCTTACTCCCAATTGATCTCTCTCGTATAATATACAACTGTACTTGATTAACGGCATTTATGACCTCTCGTTCTGAGTTAACACGATCGAGTCTGATGAGAGAGATGTGAGTTACATACTTACAAAAAGATCTTATTTACATTTGTGTTCAATTTAGTTCGGTTCATTCGGGATTAAGTTGATTTTTAATGTCGAATCACGAGTGATTGAAACACGTGAAAGTGTTAATTTCGTGCATGATACGTTAATTATAAAGTGCGCGAATACTAATTAACCAGAAACATTTACAAAAACGAGAAAAAAATGTCCAAACTTGTGCTAAAATATGATTACACGAGATTTTAAAAGAAAAAAAAAATAATAATGAATCAAAGTATACACCCCCTGCACTTACGAAAAAACTGCGTACTTACATATTATATTATGTTCGTACTATAAACGTCAATGAGTTCTCCGTCATTTCAGACGAACCAGCGCGACATGAAAGCAGAGGAAGTTGCGATGTTATAATGACTGCACGGCGCGCTAACGCGTCAATGTCAACAGCAGTGTTCTGTCAGTCGCACTTTTGTTCATCAACGAAACATGAAGTCGAGAAAGTCGCGCGATTTTGTCGTGCACGATTTCGTAATCTAAAACGGATATCGTATAGCGCTTGTAACTTTCATGCTGCAGCGGCGTGTATATTTTCTTGGTATGATCGATTAAGTGTGCCGCCGCGTGCAGTTTGATAACTTTGATTCATCATTACGGTATATGTACGTATTACGCCGGAATAATACGTCGTTTACCTCATCTTTGATTTTCTTTGAGATTTATATTGTTGCATTTATTTCTGAAGCGCTTTTTTTTTAATAAAAAAATCCTGGATCGTGGATAACATGTAGCGTCACTATTGAGAATTTAAGTTAAACTAATCAAACAGAAATACGGAGTACATAACAATTAAATCGCTACTTGTAAATAATTTATGAAAAGTATTAGGCATGGAAAATATGTATCATTTTATCGCGTAGGCAAGGCACATACATGCACACCTGAACGAAAAAAAATCTTCAAAACCCAACATAATAGATCTTAAAAAAAATAAATTAAAGTTACAAAAAAATATGCCGACCTATATTTACCAACGCTATCTCCCCCCACCGTTTGACTGGCTGCATCGAGGGCTGCATGGCTCTCGGAAAATAATGAAAGGTGCCAACAGCTGCTCTTGCAGGCGCTGCTGGTCGATAAGTATCACACGAGCTGCAGTTGCAAACCGGCACCGGTGTGTGTAAGTAAGTACTTTTCAGTCAGTTTCATTACAAATCGGTAACTTCCATCAGTTCCATCACCGAATCGCAGCTATAAGTATTGTGTCGAGGAGTGCAGACACCACGTGCTGATTTGCAAAAAACAATCATGAGCGTCGTACCGAAAGTTCTTGTTGTCCACAGTGACATGCCCACACCGGCCATCGAGTTGCTGAGGCAAAAGTAAGTAGTTTTTTTTTTTCTGTTTCGCGGCTAAAAAATTCGACAAGTCTTCGATCGCAAAAAAATTAATATACGTGTTTAGATACATGATGCGTATGGAGCTCGTGAAAAATATATATTGATAAATATATTTTGACGCATAGCTATGATAGTGTATAGTTCCTAATCCGATTTTGAATTTTCCAATCAGGTTTGACGTTACGGTTATAGGCTCGAAATCGACCGAAGAAGTTTTGAAAGTGATTTCCAATTACGATGCCGTTATGGGCAAGCTCCACATCGATGCGAAGTTCCTAGACAATGCAGGTAATAATATTTTTACTTTTGTAATTTTTTGGCTATTTTTTTTTTTTTTTTTTTTTTTTTGGCATTCCACTGATTATGAGTGTATTGTTGAAAGAAAATTGTACAAAACCAAGTATACACAGATGTAATTATATATAACTAAATTGTAATAAATTGAAATGATTTATTCACATAATAATACGAATCTTCATCGAGTAGAGATCAAAACAATTAATGTTTGATAGGGCACTTGGCAAAAACTTACAGGGTACTCTTTGGGGACTTACTGGGCCATTACCGGGCACTAACTATAATAAGGCACTCAGCGGGAACTTGACGGGCAATTACTCGGCACTTGACGATTCGACTGCTACGGGCACTTACCGGGCACTGGGCGGTTACGATAAAATGACAACACATACAAAATTTGATTAATTTTTCGTGCAATTATTTCACAACATCATCAAATCATGATGACATGTGTAATTAAACTAAGTAAACTAAAATGTCTCATTCGTCGAAGGAAAAAGGCTGAAGGTGGTGTCCACGCCGTCCGCTGGATACGACCACATGGACGTGGCCGAGATAAAAAAGCGCGGCATAAAAGTCGGCAACGCTCCGCAAGTCTTGTCGGCCGCAGTCGCGGAGATAGCGATTTTTCTGCTCCTGGGGGCCATAAGACGAGCTCACGAGGGTCGCGTGCTACTTGAACAGTAAGCGTATTTCTGACCTCGATAATTTCAATAAACAATGTATTACGTTCAGTATCATGTGTTTTATTTATTTCACTGCAGAGGCAAAGTCGGCAAGGGATTCCAGTGGATGTTGGGGCACGATTTGCGAAACAAAACCGTGGGTATCGTGGGTTTCGGCAGCATCGGCGAGGCGATCGCCAAGAGACTGGTGCCATTCGAAGTCAATAAATTTCTATACTCCGGCCATTCGAGAAAGAAAGCCGGTAGGTGAACTTTTTGCACTAAAATAACGACAATGATCAATGTTTAGCTTAAAAAAAAAAAAAAATATATTACCAGGTGATCAGCTCGGCGCTGAATTCGTGCCTCAGGACGTACTCCTGGAAGACAGCGACATCGTCATCAATTGCTTGCCTCTGACCGAAGAGACTGAGAATCTGTTCGACGACGAGGCTTTCGCAAAGATGAAGGGCAGCGCGGTTTTCGTCAACGTCGGCAGAGGCAAGACCGTCGACACCGAAGCTCTGGTTCGAGCTCTGAAGAGCAACTCGATTTACGCAGCGGGTCTCGACGTCACGGAGCCCGAGCCCCTGCCGGTCGATCACGAATTGCTGAAATTAAACAATGCCGGTGAGTTGATCATCGAGCTGGGCCATTATTTATTGTGGTCCAAGAGTTTTGGAATTTTTTTCTAATCTTTGAAGTTTACATGAAGTGTTAGTGACATTTCTAATTCGTTAATTTGCTTGTTACAGTCGTGATACCGCACATGGGTAGTCAGACGATCGAGACGCGGACCGACATGGCGATCGCAGCGGCTGAGAATATAATAAATTGCCTGGAAGGCAAGCCCATGCGTTTTGAACTGTAAAATTCGAAAAGTTGCGATTTTTCAACAGTATTTGTATGATTGTATCAAAGCGATGTATTGTATCGTTACATTAGCTTGTTTTACAAGTCGCTTGTTTGCCAAATAATCGAGTTATGCTAAAATTATCGTACCTGTAAGTCTATGAGTTTATAATAAAAGCAGTTAGAAAATGAAAAAATTTGCTCAACGAGTTTAGAAGGGTTCTCCGTCTGATTGAGGTACAATAATAGTACAAAGTGAGTGAACGCCTTTCTCGAGAGTTTCATGTTTTTTTTTTTTTCATTGCTCCACCTTGTTATTGGGAATGTGTCTTGTCTTCTTCTTAAAACCCAAAAAGATGTTTTTTTTGCAACCAAAAACGGTCATTTTTAAGTTTTTCTTTCGAATTGCGGAGAGATTTGTATTCCACGCAATAACTAAAATAATTTAAAAAAAAAAAAAAAAAAAAAAAAAAAAAAAAAAAAAAAAAAAAAAAAAAAAAAAAAAAAAAAAAAAAAAAAAAAAAAAAAAAAAAAAAAAAGTATTTCAAGAGCACTTGCACAACTGCTAAGTTGATGGCAACTTTTTTACAACAGAAATGAAAACGTAATAATAAACTCGTCAACATAAATACACTGAAAGTTTTCTGAAAATAAATATACTCGTATTTACGATGGAGTGTTGATAATTTTAATTAAATATTTTCGTAATGCTATATATTGCTATGCAACCATTCGCGGCCATCCACGTTTATCTGCTAGCATGTAGTCCCATTTAAGCCAATCAGATATCAGATAATGAGAGAATCACTCAATCACTGTTGTATATAATAGTTGTATATAAATATATGTAAGTAGATACCGGTAAGTAGATCTGCTACATCTGCTGTTTCTTATAACGGCGTCCTAACCTCACTGTCGAAAAAACATTCCTGTCATACCAAATGTTGCTCCGAAACTTTTTTGAACAATCAAAAATCATCTGAACATCAAAGAGTTTATTCAAAAGCAGCCTTGTACCAATGAAATATCTTACCAGCGATACATAATCTTTCATGATTGATATAATTTGTCTTATTGGCAGTTTTCATCACAAAGTGTACTTTTTTTCCAAATTATTTAAAAATGATAAACCAAAATGCCATTGGCATGAGCTTTTTAGTGTGCCTAGTAATAGTGTTTAACTTTTCTCTGCATAGAATTGAAGAAGGCCATGTGGGTGTTTACTTTAGGGTAAGTTAAAACATTGTGTAATTTTTTGTTAGCTTCACAGCATCATTATTTTTACTCTAACTCCTTTTTTTACTTTCTTTGTAGGGAGGAGCACTGCTTCCTCAAGTCAGCTCTCCAGGTTTTCACATGATGATACCAATGTTGACCAGTTTCAAGCCTATGCAAGTGACGTTACAGACAGATGAAGTGAAAAATGTTCCTTGCGGGACCAGCGGAGGAGTTATGATCTATTTTGATCGAATTGAAGTTGTAAATATATTAGATTCCACTAGTGGTATGTGCATTTATCCCTATACTATCTACTACTGAGTTTGTCCTAAACTGATTCATTAAACTTTTTTTAGTGTACAATATGGTAAGGAATTATACTGCAGACTATGATAGAGCTTTGATATTTGACAAAGTTCACCATGAATTGAACCAGTTCTGTTCAGTTCACACGCTGCACGAGGTATACATCGATTTGTTTGACCAGATTGATGAGAACCTCAAAACTGCATTGCAGAAAGATTTGAACGAGATTGCTCCTGGCTTGAGCATTTTAGCTGTAAGAGTAACAAAGCCCAAGATTCCTGAGACAATCAGGAAAAATTATGAACTAATGTGAGTATTGCGTGACCTTTGTTGACGCTCAGAACCTTTTATGGAGCTCTTATTTTGATGAATTTGGTACATTTTAGGGAAGCAGAAAAAACAAAACTATTAATTTCCACGCAACATCAAAAAGTTGTTGAGAAGGATGCCGAGACCGACAGGAAAAAAGCACTGATTGAAGCAGAGAAAGAGGCTCAAGTGGCCAAAATTCAGTACAATCAAAAAATTATGGAAAAAGAATCACTCCAACGTATGGCATCAATCGAGGATGAGATGCATTTAGCTAGAGAAAAAAGTCGTTCTGACGCTGATTTTTACCAGATGGAAAGACAAGCTCAGGCAAACAAATTGCTTCTGTCAAAAGAATACTTGGAGCTTGAAAAGTATAAATCATTAGCACACAACGCTAAGGTTTACTTTGGTCAGGACATACCAAAAATGTTTTCATTGGGAGGCTGCACAGATCATCCAGATTTCGGAACATCTCAATTATCTCAAAGAAAAATAAATTCGCGAAAAGAAGAATAATTTACTTGGAAAAAAAAAACTAAGTCATTTTTGTAATTGTTAAAGATAACTGATAATTAAAGCAATAACAGATGAACAATAACATTGGAATTTATACAAAAACAATTTTGTGCAGACATTTTTAATTATCAGTTACCAACCAAAAGTTGTGAAAAATCATTCATTGTACACAGTTTTTTAGTATAGTTGTGTAATGTACAGTTTTTTAATACACAGATTAACATTACTAGCTGTACAGTATCAAATAATATTTATTAAATATTTTATCTAATTCTAAGAATAAAATGGCAAGAAATTAATAGACTTGCTCTCATCGCTTTTTTAACATAAACTATTGTTCAATTAGTAGGGGTATGATTTCAATCCAATTTTTCATTTTCGTGTTTTTTGTACTTATTACTTTTTTCAATAAAAAAAGTTATATTTCTTTTTAGAAGGTTGAGTTATTTATCATCTACACAGTATTGATTATTATGTTATCTGTGACATACCTACTTTCAAATTACGTTTTGTATTCTAATTATTATAGATATTTATCTGTTTATGAGATTAATAAAATCGTAATACGTAACTACTAACTTTGTCTCCATAACATAATATACATATAACATGTGTATACACTCTGCCTCTGACTCTGCATAGTAATCAACTAATCAGGTTCAGTGCACTGTGCATTCTGCAAGGAACTGTCAACAGTTTTTTTAGAGCACCATAAATACTTAACAATTTTTACTAGTTTCATTATTTTTTCTTGAAATCCACAAAATGACTGCGGTAAGTAGGCTAAATAATAATTTTTTCGCAAAAACAATAGATGATTGTGACGTTTTGGTTGATATCTTTATTGAAGGTTATATTTACCAAGGAAAAACAATGTATTATCAAATTTATGAAAATAAAACATGAAATTGTTTTTCAAAATAACGATTTTTGCATTTGGTTTTTAGGATATAAGAAAGTTTCTGCAAGGGTTGTTGAGCAGAGTTGAAGGATTGCACAGTATTTTGATAACAGATAGAGATGGAGTTCCAGCAGTGTTGGTTGCTAGCGAAAAAGCTCCAGAACTGGCAATGAGAGCCAACTTCCTCTCCACTTTTGGGATGGCTACTGATCAAGGCAGTAAACTAGGCCTTGGGAAGAACAATACAATCATCGTCATGTATAATAACTATCAGGTAATATTTTCAACAAGCCTTTAAATTTTGGTTTCTTGAATACAGAGTCAAATAAATTTGGTCTTTTACATTGCAGATAGTTCAGATGAACAAGCTACCGTTGGTGATAAGTTTTATTGCCAGCCAAGATTGCAACACAGGACACATTCTTGATTTGGAAAAGAAGATCGATCCTGTGTTGAATCAGCTGAAATGTGCTGTAAAGGATGCATGATGGTTGCCTATTGTCCACTATGGGTGATAATTAATATCAGGCCTAACGGAAAGTGGCATTGTGATAAAGACTCAAGTGTTATTGAGGTAATAACACACATTGTTTGATGAATTTTCTCATGACATTTGCGAATGGAGATTGTTAAAAAAATAGATTACTTGTGTAAATTATAACTTTACACAATATTGTTTGCATGATATATTTTAAAATCAAATCAAATATATATTAATATTGTTTTATTTTTGAAATCACGTAATTATGTCATTCGTGTGACTTCCTTGGCTAGTTTTAATGACCAACTTGAGCTGATAGTATACGTTGTTGTATTAAAGTTTAGTTGGGGTTTCCCGCAAGGAACTTAATCTAAATATCAAGTTTATTTATTTATAAATCGGAAAGTATTAATTTTTATACAAATTACACCAGCATACAAAAGTATATTGTGAGTTGTAAGTAAATAATGCAACTTATTTCTACATGCTCTTTAATCACTGAATAAAGAAAGAATCAATATAGGCTAACTTTGTGGGGACACCATAAAAGTGAATTATTATGTATGTACCATTCAAATGGTTTTAAAAAACAAAATCTTAATCAATTGTATATATACAAATGAAAATATAAGCCGAAGAGCATTACACTTTAATAAATGTAATTTTTTGAAACATTTATGTAAGGCGTCCAATTGATCATTGAAAGCCTTATATTTTTCGAAACAAAAAATAGACAGAAAAAAAGAACAAAAATAAGTAATCAGAATGTGAATATATATATATATATATATATATCAAGATTAACAATAACAGAAAAAAATTGAACAACCAAAAATCTTTCGATTCAAAACATCGACAATATTTCTCAGACCAGCCACACGATTTTTATTCCTGCGACAGCATCGTATGGAATCGTTTTTGTCAAACGTTTGATAAGATTTTAAAAGCGACTAACCAATATGAAAAGTCACAGGGATAGCGAATGTATTTGTACATTCTAGTGTCACGAAAACACTCGTTTAAGAATATTCATATTGGAGTATATCAATAAAAATTATAAACGCTTCTACAGAACAAAATGATTCATAAGATTCGCAATTATTTTTATTATTAGCTTAAAATTGTATACCAATAACAATGATACCATCGATACAAAAGTTATTTCTCAAACAGCACATCGTACATTTTACTCTTCTTACAACATTTAAAATTTACTTCCAACAATGACGATGACGACGGATCCGAAAAACCTCTAGTGCACACAATACAGATCGTTTGTTCACTTTAACGATGATTACATATTCTCTAACATGCGCACAAATCGAAAAATCGCCCCAAAATCCTGAACACCTGAACCACCCGGAAAAAACAAATTTAGCCGATGACCGCGATTTTTCACCCCGTTCGATTTCTATAAAACACAATTAAAAAAAAACCAAAACAAGCAAAACGTTACGTACACCCAGTTACATACCCTGCCCTGTAAAAAAAAAAAAAAAATCCCCCTACTCCGGCGAAAAACAACCACTCGCCTACTCTCCTCCTCACGACCGCCTGCGGTGCCGAAAGCTCCCGCGACGCTGCAACACTTTCGGCCTGCCCTGCCCCGCACCACCGTCCCGAATCCCCGCCGGCTCGGCCTCGGCCAGAGCCCCGGCGTCCTCGACGCTCCGCGCGAGCAGCTTCATCTCCCTCAAGGCGCGCCTGGCCAGCTGGCCCTCGGGCGTCTTGGCCGGCTCGAGGAGCAGCATCCCCAGGGCGCGCTTCAGCAGGTCGCGCGCCTCCTCCAGCCGGGCGAGCAGCTCCGGGGCCGTGATCTCGCGGGCCGCGTAGTCCCGGTTCGCCAGGATCGCCGTCGGCAGGTGCAGCTCGTACAGCAGTATTCCTGAGATTTGGGGGGGGGGTTTGAGAAAGTTGTAGCTTCAGACTCGTGGAAAAAGTTACTCGGAGCGAGGAATATCATCGCGGCATACTCGCTGTACTCATATATTATGGTCCGTGGAAGAGGAAAACAAAATTACAACTGAAAAATGTCGTATTTTCCACTTCCCCAGGAAAAAGTTCCGTTTTTCAGATACTCTATGATCCTAAAAATTTCGCGCTGGATTAGCTTTTCTGCATTGCCGTACGAACAAAATTTGTTCGCAGCAAATTATATACAACGCGTTTCGTTTCGGCGGGGGATAAAGTGTTCGAACTTTCAGATATACTTTGGAACGAACTCTGCTCTCGAAGCGTTTGAAAATCTCGGGACCGTTTTTTCCTCCTCCGAGCGGATGAACTTTTCCCTCTTGACAGCTATATCTATCTCTGTCGATGCAGAAATAGAAAACCATATGTTTTCACTCGCTTCGAGCGACTTTTCGCATTCACCCGCAAACGATCGGTTGCCCATTTCACGACCGTCACCCTCGCGGAGCAGAAACGAAGATGGAGAGCAAAATCGAGGTATAATACCCTTGAGCCTCGACAGCCCGGGCTCCACGATCTCCAGCAGCCTCAGCAGCTCCCCGCCCAGCTCCAGCATCCTCCCGAGCGCTCGCCTCTGCGGATTGACGCGACCGATCTCCCGCCGACAGGCCGCGAGCATCTTGTTCTTGAGCGCGACCACGAGGTAGTGGTTGCCGTGGAAGCTCCGCGCCAGCTTCGCCAACAGTTCCTCCATGGCCCCGAGGCCCTCGACCTCGGCCACGAGGCCCTTGGCTATCTCGAGGGCGCTCCCAATCAGGCACCCGCTGAACGGCCTCCCGCAACCCCGGCACTGCCAGCTGGCCTCGCGGCCGTACGGGTCCTTCGAGTCCGTCCGGGGGGCCACCAAGCCGGTCTTGCAGCGCGGACAGAGCAGACAGCTGAGGTGGCTACCGGCTTCCAGGGGGTCCCTGCACACGGGGCACTCGCAGCGGAAGTACTTGCCGATCTGCAGGTGCTCCTGCCGCTCGATCGTCCCCTGGGATAACAATTTAGAGCATCGACATCGTCCTTCGCGCGATCGGGGAAAAAATGCAGTCACTTGATTTTGGATCGAATAAATGTATTCGTTCAGAGTTGCCGGTTCGATCGAACGAAACGTTTGTTCGATCTTGCTTGATTCTTCCTTCGGTGTGCGTGAAATTAGAGAGGGGGCATTGGTCCCATGAACCGAGGCAAAAGCGTTAAAAAAGCAGAAGCGTTAAAAAAAAGTGTAAAATCGGTTGTTGTAAAAACTTTGACCGACTTTGTCATCATTGTATACATCTGTTCGAGTAGACTTTATTTCAGCAACGGACGCATATTCATGAATAAGTTGTGTACAAAACGGACACAGCTGTCGATGTCGAATATGAGAGACACGTATATATATATATATACGTCACTTGATGAAGGTTCTCCAGTTAAAACCGGCCCGAGCCGCCATGCAAATTCACGGAGCCATCGCGCGATCAGCGCGTATCATCATGGAGCGCAAAAAAAAACCGTCATGTCCGCGTGCGTAATACACCTCGCGCGCGACGAACGCGTAAAATTGCGAGAGAGAGAGAGAGAGAGAGAGAGAAACGACGCCAACCAGCAGGGACGAGGTGTAATTGAAGGAGATCAGCCCGCCCGCCGGCACGTCCACGGCCGCGTGGACGCTCATGCCGAAGCTCTCGTCGACGGAGACGTGGGCGGTCGGCCGGCACTGGTGGACCATCAGCGAGGCCTCGGCGAACAGTCCGCGCAGGGGGGCAGCTCCGGCGTCGTCGTCCGCGCGGTAGAAGCCCGGCGCTCGCACCTCGAACGCGTTCACGTCGACGACGCCGCAGAGGCGCTGCAGCGAGTCGTCGTCGTCGTCGTCGTTGTTGTTGTTGCAGGGGTGTAGGCCGAGCTTGCGGAAAACCTGCGACGGAGTTTTTTTTTCTTCAAACGATGCACGCAGTCATTAGGCTGGTGTTGTATGAAAAGAAGCCGCTCTTACATTTTTATTATCATCATTATAAAATCGAGATTGGTGAACGAAAGCGTGTTTGGTCGGTTCGCGACCATACCCACGGATCTCGGGTTCTTTGGAAACGAGGCGATCGCCGCAAGAATCGCACGCTTGAATGAAAATCAAATCATACGGTAACGATCGAAAAAAGCATGCTTACGATCGATGGAAACCGCGATGAATCGCGATCATCGTCATTTACCCCGTCAAGTCGTACAATGGCGATAAAATACCGGAGGAACACATGGAAAACCGCGGCTCCTCGTGTGTATTTCCAAACGAACGGACACGCATGCGGTCACTGCGCTTTGGAAATCGTACCGAACAACGCGGGCCTCCTGTTGTTTATTTTTACAATGCGAATCGGTCCGCCGCCGGTAAAGAGCGACCCGACCGATTCCGCCCCGACGAGAGGACGAAAGTAAACCACAGCGGCGCTCACCTCGACGACCCGCGCCCCGCGCTCCCGCCAGACGTCGGTGCCGCGCCTCTGCTCGAGGTGGGCCTCCATCCCGCGCCAGGGAGCCCCGGGCCCCGGCAGCCAGAGCCGCAGGTGGAGCAGCACGCGGCTGAGTTCCTCGACGGCGCAGCGCTGCTGCTGCTGCTGCTGCTGCTGCTGCTGCAGGGCCTCGTTGGCCCGGAAAAAGTCGCACTCGCCGGCCGAGTGGAGCTTGCCGGTCTTCTGCGAAATCAACGGCCGACGGTGAATGGGAGGTGCATTTTGTGTTTCTTGGTACATATATTTCAAACCCGCGCGGCGCACCTCGCAAGCCCGGCCGCAGAGCAGCGCGACGTTGCACCTGGGGCACGTCCTGCGGGCGTCCCCGTGGCGGCTCGGGGCGGGCAGCGGGCGCAGACAGGCGAAGCAGAAGGCGCCGGGCTCGTGGATCGCCGGGCCCACGGCCAGGGCGTCCTCGCGGAATATCAGCTCGCCCGCGGCGAGGCCTCTCGCGGCTACCATGTACCTGTTGGTGCGAGTTTTATTTTTTTTGGGGGGGGGGGGGGGGGTTGCGT
>JAPYYV010008984.1:0-12232 GCA_030522625.1 Copidosoma aretas | reverse complement strand
GGGGGGGGGGGGGGGGGGGGGGGGGGGGGGGGGGGGGGCGAGGTAACAATTGACGATCGTCAAAAACACGTAAAAATCAAAAGAATACTCCCGTGATTTAAGGGGTGGTGAAATTACAATCCTCACAAATATATATATAGTTTGGTCAGTATTTGCTAGTACATTTATTTTCCCGCAATGCTATCCCAATCCTTGCACCCGACTTGGGCTGTGCCTCGCACGCAACAAGCCCTCCACGAAACATTTGGTAGCAGAGCGCGTGGTTCCTCGCAATATCATGCAGTCGGTGCAAGGTAGGGACTCGCCTTGTTGTGAGTGACTCCGGGTTGGACTTAGACTTATTCGTTGCAGTGCGTGTAGTGTGTACACCAGTGCAGTGTGCTTGGGTGCTCGTCACCTCTGGATTCGCCAAGGTGGGTGGTCCTCGTCTCTGAGCATGTCAAGGCAGGCGGCCGTTAGCTCCCACATTCTTCGGCTCGTACGTACGAGCACTTCATCGCGGCAATGGATGGGTCATGGCGTCCAGCTTGTGCATGCTTCTCAAGAAGCATAAGGAGTTAATCCAGCGGATCAACATTCGCATTTGCTTGAACACAGCGGACGCTTCCCGCCGTTGTTCAATTTCGCTACTTGCTCTTCGCATCTTGCTTTTACTGCTATACTTGTGCACGTGCAGCACAGTGTAGCAGCCAACGCTTCGCTTCAATCCGGTAAGGGCCTTATCGTGATTCTGCTTTTGCCATAGGTTTGTGCACTTGCAGCACATCCTACTTGCACAAGTTCAGTGACGCTCACTACGACTTCACTTGCTTCAATTCACCTCTACTTCAACCTGTGTTGTGACTTTGCTCGCTTTTCGCAATCTGCTTCTGCTTCTAGTATAATAGCATAGTATACTATGCTTATGCACATGCAGCACAGCCTATTCGCTTAAGTCCATTGACGCTCATTGCGACTTTTTTGCTTCAGTTTGTCTTGATTGGTGAGAGATAATATCAGAGGTATAGCTGGAAATTGTGGATATTTTCCGTGGACACAAAAAATAAAAAATAAAAAAAAAATAAAATTAGATAAAATGAAAAGAACTTAATACTTGGGAAAATAAAATAAAAATACATTAAAAATAAAAGACACGCCCAGAAACACAAGGCTACAGCGGAGCTCTCTCAACAATTAGATGAAGAACAAAATTTGGAGAGCTCCACTGTAGCCTTGCGTTTTTGGACGTGTCTGTTATTTTTAATGTATTTTTTTTTATTTTTTCATGTACATAGTTTGATTTATTTACTCAATTTTTTTTTTTATTCTTTGAGGCTTTTTTTGTTTCCCAAGTCTTAATTTTTTTCTCTCACGTCTTTTTTCAATTATCTTTCTCAACGCCTTGTTGCTGCGCTTTATATTATAAAGTTTAGCTTCTTTCGGGTATCCCTAGACGGCACTATTGTTTTTTTACATCCTTCAAGTAGTACTGATATCAAAATAATCAAAATCACGGAATTTTCGCATTATAAGATTTATTACACTCATATATTAGTTATGTACGAAGTTTTAACTTACAATCACCAAATCATTTTCTCATCTGCATGTTTATCAGAAGTACATTTAGTTACTTGTAGTCCACTATTCTTATTCTTATATTGCACGAAAGTAACTATTGGTTGATGGTAACTTGAATATGGTACAAAAGATTTTCGTAAATTTTTTTTTGTAAATCTAGTAAAAACTGCATCTATAGTTGTTCCTGTTTTAGTTGTCGAACAGTTTGGATACTTTCGAAAATTGTGATCCATGTTCTGAATAAATCATAAGTGATCTTTTAATAAGATTAATATCCTTAACGCTTTGTACAGAAGATATATAAACTGCTAAGAGCTAGAGTTTGTCCATCTTGCATTGTTAAATGAGAAGAACATATCTCAGTAGGTAAGCTATGCTGCTACTGGAACATGGCGGTACTGGAACACCTACCCCCACCCAAGCCCCCTCCAGCTCGTGCTGTTTGACGAGCAGATTTTTACCCATTCCCCTCCTTGGCACGCGAACCCCCCTTCAGCGTACATTTTTTATCCCCTCCAGCGCGTGAATTTTTTACCCCCTCCAGGCCGCTGCTCCGAGAGAGCGGACCCTGAAGAGAGAGGCCTGAGAGCGGCTTACTCTTGTTACGTGTTGACAATTATTTTTATTATTAGATATTCATCCAGACGTAAGTAAAAAATGAGTTACAAATTCAATAAAAAGAAATAATTTTCAGATGAATTTAAAAATTCAAACCTGCAAGGGAAAATAAAATGATGCTCAAGAAACTAACTTACTTTACATTTTGTCAATTTTATGTGCACTTTAAAATACTACTATTATTGCTCAGCTTTACCAAGTCCTTGGTGGCACAGTCGATAGCGTACCTGACTGTCACGCCGAGGACACAGGTTCAAGCCCGACCAAGGGATAATTATTTCTTGATTTATAAATTTATATCTTAATGTAAGATAGTCAGAAAGAAACTCTTACAAATTTTAAAGTAAAATATAGATTTTTTAAAAATAAAAAAAAAAACTGTAAAGCTAAAAATCAAAGATGGCTCTGGAAGGGCCGATGACAAAACACGGACTCTCGACACGTAATAGTTTTACGTTTTAAATTTGTGGCTCTTAAAAGAGCCACTTGCTTGCCTTTTTAGCTTAAAAAAAACATGTCAGCCTTGACGGTGTCAAAAAAAAAATCTGCGACGACAACAACGACGACGATGAGCAGCAGCGGTGGACAGTGACGACGAGGAGCAGCAGCATCTGGTTGAGCAGCAGCACCGGTGGACAATAAGCAGCAACGAAGGACAGCGTAAACGACGATGAGCAGCAGCACTGGTGGACAATGGCAATAAGCAGCGGTGGACAGCGATAAGGAGCACCGGCTCATCAGCCGATGCGGTATCCGAGGGGCCTGGAAAAATCTCGTCAGTCTATGCGACGTCTGAGCTACAAATGACGCACGAGTGCAGAAGAGCCTCCTTATATAAGATTTCTAGTTGCCACATCGAGGCGTGCGCTGGTGAGGGTAGTTTCGGAGTAGGTATGAGCGCAGTTGCAATAACAGTCAGAGTAGGTATATGCGCGTGGTGAGGGTAATCGGAGTAGCAACGAAAAAGCCAATATAAAGAGGCTCTTTGCTACCCTTGCTTCATTTGACATCGAGTAGCCATGTAAGAACAGCAGCAGCAACGAGAGTCCCCGAGCTCTCCCGAGGACTCTTTCACGGAGAGGTTCGAGCGGGAGCTTCGTGGATCCTTCACTCCCCAGCCCGCCCATCGAGTTCCAGATGGCATTCAACACATGGGCGCGGGTAAACAACCTGAATCCAAGTGAACATTTCTTTCTAGCAGGGCTAGGACTGCCACTGTAAGAAGCCAAGCAGCAGCTTCGAGTGTTCGAGGAGGGTTCGGACTTCGACCGCATCGACGAGGAAGATGACAAAGACGATAACAAAGACGATGACAAAGACGAAGTCATCACGATCGACAGTGATGATAACGATGGACCCCGGACAAAGCGACGCAAAATAATTTGCGTCGACCTTGTGTCGCCAACGAAACAAGACGTTGGCACACAGACTGAATAAGCAGACGGACGGATTTAAAAAAAATCGGCTCCTGTCAGAGCCACTAATATTTAAAGTGTAAGAAATAAGTTCTTGAAAATGTTATGTGGTTTAAGGACCACAAAAAGTTTTTTTTTTCATACATAATACTGTGGTAAGTGGAGGGGGTGTTTGCGAAAGCAGGTGTAAGCTGGAGGGGGAAAAATTACAAATCAGTCTTTAAAAAGCAGGCTATTTCGAAATCTTTCATCATCTAATTTCAGTTCTCTCGATCAAAAAGAACATAAACAATCTCTTAGTTGAGCTTCTTCAGTTGCTCACTTGCTCTAGGCTGAGTCAATACATTGAAGAGCTACTCGTGGCAATGGCAAAGTTAGATAAGAAGTCTGAAGAAGAAAAGTCAGAAGATCAAGGGAAGGACGATAGCGATACGCTCATAATCATAATATCAGAGGAAGAGAAGGATAAAGTCGATGCTACGTAAAATAGAACATGTAATTAGGAAACAATTGGCTCTTCCCAGAGCCACAAATAAATAAACGTAAAGAAAGAATGGTTTTTTAATTACATCTAAAAAAGTATAAAGCGAAGATGTAGATATTACATGTAGGTCTTAAAGCTTACAGTTCTTCATCACTGGCATCTTCCCATTCCATGTAGAAGTAAAACTTTTTCATGTGCTTAACAATAATGTTAATAATACATAAGTAAAGCACACATAGATTTGTAGACCCCATTGTGATGAAGACAAGTAGTGACTTGTCTTGGGAGATCAAACGGAGGATAGTCCATCATATCAGTGACTGTAAATCCAAGTCTTTCAAGCCGTCCTTGCTTCACCTCTGCAATCACAAAAATCTTGGTAGCATCTTTAAGATTCTCTTTTAGGATATTCCCAATCTCAGTGTACTTGACATCTCTAGAATTTCACGATGGCAAAGTTCAACATATAAATTTTCATGTTTGTACTTCTGTGGTAGTTTACGCCGTGAAAAAGGTGCTTTGAAGGAATGTACCTGTGGATCATCATTATTGAGAGGAAGAATAGCTAGTTCTTTGAGCACATAACCGTTGCCTGGCTTCTTCAAGCCTTGCATGTCCACCGCATATTCTATTATTTTTTTAGTTCTTCATAACCTTCTCGTTCAGGAAATGATGATTAATTCGTTGAAAACTTGTCTGCTAAATTTTTCAGCCAAGATTTACTATCATCACCCTTAGTTAAAAGTTTTTGACATTTTACGTCTGTAGTGAATTTGCTTATTGTCGGTTCATGCGACATAAAAATATAGAAGATTTTACAATTTTTACTATCTTTTTCTTTAGCCTTTTTTTCTGCCTACTCCTCAACGTGTCTCGCTTCAAATTTTTCCTCTCTACTTGTTAACGTTTATTCTATTCTCTGCTCTGCTGATCTGTCTCCATGACAAATGAAAGACAAATGATGTTGGCAGCGCAATGCATCGACTTTTATAGCCTCACATAAGTTACTTGACGTCACCACTCATCGAACTATACGGAACAATGCGATCGTGTAGAATTAAGCAATAGGCTGATGTGTTGGCATGAAAATTATCATGCGACTTAAATTTCACACGAACATCTACTGGAGCATTTTTAATGGCTTATTTTGCTTGGAGCAATCAATGACAATGAATGGTGCGGTGCCCAAAAAACCATATCTATCCAACAAAGGTGCGCGATTTTTACCGTAATATAAATTCCGAAAATTAGCATGCATTTCGTATGAAAATGCATATTAATTTTTCGTTACATCAAGATAAATATCATCGTAAGGATGATACTGTAAATTCAAGTAGAGTTGAACATTTATTATGTGGCAGTGTCCGAACCTGCTAGCATTATCATCTTTCCTAGAGTCTTCCATTATGTATTGATCAGGAGTTAGTGTTAGCCAATTTTTTATGAGGGTTGTCAGACCTACACTCTTACACTTATTTATCTCTATAGCGTTTATTTCGTATCCAATTTCTTTAAATAAGTAGCAGATGGCGTTATTCACTAGTTGAGTATTCGTTGGTTATGTATTACCATCTGCTTCAACTACTTTTCCATAAATGTGTAGGTATCTGCGAGGTGGTAACAGACATTAATAATAATGTTGAATTTAAATACGAATATCATCACTATTACTGTAAGTTGCGGATGCGTATGGTTGATGAGCATCAATCTCACAGTGCGCGATGGATTCGTCAAAGGTGACAGGAGACTGAATGCTTAGAGTCTCATCCATTTTTAACGCCACAGAGTAAAAAAACACAAGTTATCTACCACCGGAGCCTTTTATGTTTAATCCTTTAATCCTAGACTTTTTAGAAATTTAACGTTTTGAAGCGTTAGCTGTCTTCTCTGCTGACATGTTGACAGTTTGACTGTTCATCGTTGACTGATCACTATTGTGCATGATAAGCTGCTTGTACAGCTTTTATGATTGTATACGATTCCCATTACGATGATGATTTTATGTACAACCTCACTGTTATAATCTCTCCACGAACATTGACTAAATAACCGTCCTGATCGACAATGCGTAGTTGAATATAATCAATAATATGTCCGACAATCAGTAAATAAATAATTTGAGAAGGGACTTCGATAATCTTGTATCCTGGCAGTACAGCTGGAAAAAATTCGTAAATTGTGCGAACTTTTGATTCGTTCATGTACGCTCTAGTAGTGATATTGCACTTAACCCGTAATGCGTTTACTTTGAGAATAGCTACAGGTAAATCCATGTTGTGAGTAAAGTTTTCCTCGAGCACTCGTTCAGAGAAACCCTACAGACGTCCTATTGAATCTTTTGATCTGAAATCAATGGTTTCACTGCACGTGATGACGCTGTAAAGCGTAGTACTGTTTCATTGATATCGATGAGAATATCGTCTAGTTGTTACAGTTTTACTAAAAATGACTGAATATCTCGAATTCCATAACTGCCTGTTGGTAAAACTACCACTTAATAACCAACGAAAAATTTATTATTGCTATCGTCAATATTTGGAATTGAACTGAACGTCAAGAGTTTAACCAAGCCAAGAACGTAGTTGTATTTTAACGATGATTTGATGGGCGGAAAAAGTTGCGCTTCTAATACAGAACAAGTACCTGACAGACATAGTATCAATGTTTCTTCTATGAACGCTCAAGAGAAAATGAATGATTTCTAACCATATCATCACCTTATATACTTTTTGATAGGAATCTTCAGCACAAATAGCCGCAGTTGTAAGAATTAACGTCTTGATATTTTTCATAATTATATTTAACTTTACCAACTCGAAGGTACATAGCTAAATCGATAGGTGGCTGCAGATTACCAAAGCTGTTAAAGTAAACGACATTATTACCACGTTTTAGATATGCTACCCAGTAAGTTTCGGGGCCATATATATATCATCAAGATTTACTACGGCGGTTTCATGATATCGTTGTCCGTTGGCGGGTAAGTTATTTCGCATAAACACCTCATGAAAAGCAGGCATTTTAAAAATTTTACCGTATTTTGATAAATCAACATTCGTTAGAGCCCTATCAGGTAAAATTACTTTATCGTTGTTTTTTTTATTAAACCTTTTCCAGCATATGGTTTTAAGTAAACACTTAATCCCGTTCTATATGGTTTAAGATGATGACTTTTTCCGAAAGCTGCAATTATACTTTTCGATATTCCTGCTATCCCATTCGCTAGAGCACCAGTTGCATTTAAGACCGCAAATAGGGGTATCAAGTGTAGAGCAGCACTAATTCTAGCAGAGAGACGTGAGATTCGTGGAATTTTTAAGTTTTTCTTACCACCTGCTTTCTCTACTGCACTACGCGCGCCTTTCAACACTAAACTTATAACTTTACGTGCATCTTTGCTTTTCGTGTTTATGTCCTGTAAGGCAGATTTAATAACTGTATTCAAGGCAGTGCATGGTTTCTTCTTTAGGCTATTCTTCTTATTTAGTCCCATGCCAAATTTACATTTTAGCTTCATAGCACTCGTCATCGCTAGAGCAGCTGCTTTTTCACAAATATCCGAATCTTCGGCTTTGACTCTTTGCCAAGCTCTCTCAGCTAAAACTATATCTGTTGAGTTTCTAGTATCAAAGTTTTCTAGATTTTGAGAATAAGCTATATCGTGCTCCTTGCACGCCGCGTCTAATGGATTGATTACCGGATCACCTCTAGCGAGAAGTTTTATAAATTTGGTACCAGGGCCACAGTACTGATAGCCTGGTATATGAAGTTCTATCGGTAGAGTATTTAGAATTCTATTCAGAACACCGCATCTGCTTTTGCAAAGTAGAATCATTACCCTTTGGAGGTTGGATCGCTGTTAAGCACTAGAGAACAAGGCGGTTGTATTTATAGTTTAAGCAACCCTTATGCACTACTTAAGGCAAAGTATATAAGTGCTGTATTATCTAGTCCGTGGATCAGTCGTGATTGAACCTTCATACATAGTAGACATGAAGTTCAAAGAGCAATCCGTCAAATTGCAAGTTCTAAACATTGATGCTGTTGTAAAACAGGAAAATCGCTCAATTAGACATGGTAAATTGCTCCCCAACAGTATCTGAGCTGTATACTGTGGCTCATTAAATTGTAGTAAAACTGATAGTTTATTATCTGTAATAGTGCATCCAAACAGGCTGAAATTTAATAATGTATTTTTGTACTCAAAGTCTTTCAATTCAGCAAAATACAAATTTTTGAAAGAGTTGTTAGAGCCTATATGAAATACATTCCGTTTAGTTAACACGAAAAAGTAGTTTCTCCTGATAATGCTCTGCCCGATTCCGTCATGATTTTTGATGATACAGCTTGTGAAAAAGAGGATAATGTAAGGGCCTTTTTCTGCATGGGGAGACACAAAAATGTGAATTGCTTCTATCTTTGTCAGGCATATGCACAAGTACCAAAGCACCTTATCAGAGATAACGTTAACCTTTTAGCAATTTTTCGTCGAGATAAATATAATTTGAGACATGTGTATGGTGATTACGGTAACTAAGATATGCCCTATGCTCAATTTAAAGATGAGCTGCTGAAATAATGATAAGTATGGTTTTGTTGTTACTGACAGAGACAGACAAATGAATTGTGGTCGTTACAGAAAAGGCTCCGACAATTTTTCTATTAATATACAGGACGTGTATGAGGTAATCATTTAGTATACCTCAAGAGGTTCAAGCGTCAATATGTATGAGCAAGACAAAGACGTACTTCATGAATGAGTAAAGGCAAGAGAAGCCGTCAGAAAAAAGTACAGACTATTAAAGTTTGGAAGAGACAAAATGTAAAAAGTATTAAGTGGAACTTTTAAGCTAATCACCGAGCCTCTCAGCGAAGTTATGTCATAAACAAAGAAATAGAGTCATTTTGTGACCAACAATTATTTTAATAATACTTTCGAGCTACCCATCAAGCCAGTAAAGTAGAAAAAAAGTTATAGCGACGATGAAACGATGTTTCAGTCTGCAGTTAGTCGAAGTAAAGATGATGATGAGATAAATGTTACACTACAAAATAAAACTGTTAGTGGTGATAATTCAAATTCATTTGATAAATCATACTTTCAAGTACTTGATGAAATTAAAAAAAGGTTTATTAGATTTGGTGTATGGAATGAGAAATGAAGATGGAATATACAAGCTTGGTAATTTACCAACATACTTTGAGAATAATCAAATCAGGATGAATGAATAAAAATATCCAATGACTGTTAGATTAATGGAGCTACTCGTGAAAAGACATCCTGATGGATCTTACATGACACGTGATGATTATGAAAAGTATTTTATGATTTTGCAAACTTCAAGCGTTCATAGAAAGGGATTAAGGAAAAATGGAGCTATTGGAACGCACAATAGTAATAAATTAAATTAAAAAAATCATCGCTTCCATGTTTGATCTTGTATCTAGTAAAAAAGGAGGATCATTATTACCCCGTTGTAAAGTAGTTAAACAAAATCAGCAAGTAGATTATATTTACTGGGACGATCCTAATGAGCTAGTTGATCGTCTGCAATTGTTCATAGCTGAAAAATGAGCAGGAACTCCAGGCCACAACAACGAAATCATGTCAGTTATTGAGGAGTTACGTGAGGCTGGGTAAATATACTGATAGCGTTAGTATGAAAATGAGCATCGACATGTTCGGACGTAAGCTAGGTAAGACTGAAGGCAGTTGAGGTCCTCCTGGTCCTCTTGGTGTTGAGTATAAAGTTACAGCTGATGCATAATATATCTAAGATAAAAGACTATGCAATGTGGCTGATCCTGTTGAAAATTATGATGCAGGTAATCTAGCTTATTTTCAAAGAGAGCTCAATAACATCAGGCAAGTTATCCATGATATGCAGAGCCGTAGAAAAAAGCATAAGAATAAAGAATCTATCATTCACTCATCAGACGTTAACGAGAATGGATCGTACGAAAAAATCAGTGGTGGAAAAGCTTCACAAGCGAGCTTGTAATTATCAACGTAGAAAGTATGATGTTCGTTGCTTGGATTAGACTTGCAAGCCGATCTTGTTGAAATGATACCATACGCTCGTGAGAATAAAGGTCATAGATACCTGCTTACAGTGATGGATGTTTTCTCCAAGTATGCATGGGCTGTACCTATTAAAAGAAAAACTAGTGAAGACGTTACAACTGCCATGAAAGCTATTTTGAATAAAGGAAGAGTACCAATTAACTTGCAAACCGATCGTGGTAAAGAATTCTACAACTAAAATGTCCAAAGTCTGATGCAAAAGTATAAGATCAATTTTTCCTCTACCTATAGCAATCTAAAAGCTTCCATGTACAAGCGATTTAATCGCACTTTAAAAAATTCAATGTGGAAAGAGTTCAGTCTGCAAGGCAACTATAAGTGGACAAAAGATATAATTGTAGAAAATGAAGTTCAAGTGTTACAAAAATTTAATCTTGACAGCATTAAATTGAAGCCCAAATTTCAAGTCTGTGAAAAAGTGCGTGTAAGCAATGCGAAACAAGAATTTGGGAAAGGCTACTCGCCCAACTAATTAACGGAGATTTTTACAATCACACGAGTAGCCGCAACCAATCATACGACGTACCATCTCAAGGATTATCGAGATCAGTCCATTTCTAGAGGTTTTTACGAAGAGGAACTGCAAAAAACCAAACATTTAGACGTTGACCGCGTGGAGAAGGTCCTTCAAAGGCGGGGCAATCAAGTTTCCGTCAAGTGGTTGGGTTTTGACAGCACACATAATAGTTGGATCAACAATAATAAATTATAGAAAATAAATTTGACTATAAAGTAAAGTATAAGAAAATTTAATGTAATTTATAACATATAATGAAGGTGTATTCAATAAATAGTCAAGATATGAAGATAAACCGTTCAATTATATTATTAAACTTAGGCGTAAAATTTTTGTATCATTTTCATCATATGCAACAAACAATTTGAACTTATTTTCTGCTCTCAATAATACATTAAAGAACTGTTCGTTTTCTTAGATAGCTGAAGATAGTTTATTTGACAAAAATATTTGGAACTCCTCTAATTCGGCGATGACTTTTGGTCCAAACCTAGTGTTCGCCTTCCTCATCTTAGTCACCATACACTGAGAAAAAAGTCTAGTCAAGTCTACCAACGTAAGTCCGGTGAAAATAACGATCCCGCTCTTAAGTCAGTTTACTACACTACTCTGGTAAATCCAACTAAACTTTTTACTCGTGCTTACAGCAGCTGGCGCGCAAACGCTTGTCATACTACTGTTCTTACGCATATCATTTGTCAGCAGGATTTATTCATTGTCTGGTTTTTCTTATAGATTCACAAAAATCTATACTATCAGTTGTGAGTTTTGTGATTTTTTAATAGAATGTTTTTTATCGACCTACTTTTGGACCCATGGAACTTGAGTTCTTTTAAAGAACGATTCAACAGTACGTTAAGTATAACCTCATTAAATTTTTGAAATTCGAATTAAAGAGCGAAAGTCAACTAAAGAGAAGTAAGCAGCTAATGCTGGTGGATTTTTAATAGACAAAACAACTTGAGACGAACATTGATCAAATATAAGCTCATCTCATAGAGTGAGATTCAACAGCTAGGTACACACTTTTGCAATAATAATGAAAGAGTCATGGACATTCTGTTTCCGGTTAATTGTGTGGAAGCTTGTTTCATGAACAAGTAATTTTTTCTTATTTTGGAACGAAATCAACCGAGTTTTGTCTACAACTTATTTTTTTAAACTGTTATAACTATCATCATATGCTGTGTCAAAGTGAAACTTGTACAAAGCATGAAAAGTGCAAAACTTAAATTGACCATAACTTTTTTTCTAAGCCCCCTAGAAAAGAAACACAAGAGCACAAAACAGTTCAGAATATCGTTTTACAGCAAGATTTATAATTTTGAAGTACCTAAAATAATTACAAAGAAAGTTGTGTTTTGTCGTACTCACCGCATGCTTGAAATTTGATCTGTCAATCTTACTAGTACTTATATTTCTAAACCTTCTCAAGATTGATTATCAGATATTATTATTAATTTCATGACTATTCTTTTTCCTCTTACTCACTCCGTGTATGATTTAATTCAATAATTAAACATAAGCCAATTTTGGAGTGTATATTTCTTTATTTC
>JAPYYV010008983.1:0-12233 GCA_030522625.1 Copidosoma aretas | reverse complement strand
ACATATTTATTAACACAACTTCACAAGATCACAAATTTTGTAGATCGTAGACGCAATTTCTCTTACTGTTTCGAACAGTGACCATAACCTCTTTTTTCTTTTATGACTAGTATTTTCTTTTTCGTGACAACGAGATCAGATATAAATACTTACATCTGATTTAACATTTATTTTCACTTGTAAACCAGTAAAAATAAGGACAGGTGCATACGTCGTATAATCTACAGTTCAAAGTACTCGATTCAACGCGTATTTTATTCATCTAATCCGCAAGTATACTAATCACTGTATACCTACGGTGACGGTAGTGGCATTACCAATGTTTGTATCAGATATAGTAATCTTGCAAATCCTATAGAAAATCTTCTTACCAGCGTCTGCGTAAAAATACCTTGTTCAGAATGGGTCGGATGATTATCCTCTCTCAAAGAGGTGAAATTACAAGTAGTCTGGTAACCAAACGAAAATTTTGTAAATTTATTAACGAAAAGGTCATTTCACATCGCTCAACATGGAAATCGCTACCAATGTCGTAGTAAAGTTACGAGGATATTTTATACAGTGTACTCATTAATGATGATATTATTAACAAAATGCTGGGAGCCAGCGTTGTATATACAGTATTAATAATTTTGACGTGGGAATCATTAGGGTCTGTAACAGAGCCTTCTCTCGCTAGTAGCGAGTTCGCTCACCAGATGGCACGAGCGCTGTGGGGCCGATCCCATTTCGCGAAATCGATCGGATACTAGGGCGAGCCCGCGCGTGTAAACGAGAAAACCCAATCGATCGCGCGCTGCGGGGCCCGCTCCTGTAGCCAACGCGAACGCCGCTCTCCAGCATCCAAGCTGTGGGAAAATTTTCAGTCTCGAAAATAATGACCACGCCAACGTAGACATACACACACACACACACACTCTCACCCACCAGATGAGAGGGAGAGCGAGAGGCTTTTTCGTTTGTTCGGTGCACTGACGTTCGACGCTACTGCGCTCTGCTCCAGCCATACGTAAGTACTGTACAGGACCTCTTTTTTTGCGACCTTTCCACTGCGACCGTGCATGTATATGTGCTTTGTTTAACCGGCCCTGTACCGTTGTGCAATTGCTCGGTAAACAGAAGTCATATCTGCTGTCAGAGTCGCTGTCAGAAGTCATAGTCGCTGGGGTACACAGGCAGTATGGTAGTACAGGCCCACGGTTTTTCAACCGATACACATACTATGTGTTTTCCCTCGCCGGGCGCATCTGATTTTCAATTAGCGGCTTATTACGCAGGAACGGTTCGGGTATACTTATGATTCGAGAGCTCCACTCCGGCGAGTCGGGCGAGTCGGTAATCGGCGGGAGCACGACCGATCTTCCGGGTCGATGGGGGAACACATTGTGCGCCCCCCGGGGAAAGTGAAAGTGAGAATGTGAGAATATGTTCGTAGGCGGGAAACTGCACTATGGAAATGAGTATCGGGCATGGAACAACGGGAGGCTACCGCGAGGATCCACTGGAGCGGGAAAAGAGGTTGATTTGCACGCGTGATTCGAAATTTACGATTCCCCAAATTTCTTTTCCTGTTGTTGTTTGAGTGCCAACAACTCTGAACAATGATCCATCCCACTCTACGCTATAATCTCAAATATCCCGCATTTGCCTGAGGTTGTACGTGGAAAACAAAAAATTATATTTTTAGGTCGAATACATCGCCAGAGTAGTAATTGGTGTATAAGTCAATCCACAACTCTACAACTGGGGTATTTTTGTGCACGCTTCCTAGATTAAAGGATTATCTGTAGATTAATACATCTCGAATACGATACGGCTCGTTCTTCAAAAATTTTAACCGCTTATCGACCACACCTTTGAGAACTTATACGTACAGCTTTAACAATACCATAAAAGATTGACTTTGTTCAGACACTACTTCAACAGGCCCGGAGGTTGAGTGGCAAAACCACGGATTCCTACGTAACTCAAGTTTTGTCAATTAAGCAAAATAGTATTTCCATGTACAAGTTTTTGTTTGGTTTCACAGAAATAAAAAAAAACAACATTTTTCGTTTCATTTCTGAAAAAATAATATGGAAAAAAAAAAGAAATACCATCTTTAAAAAGTTAATTGCAACAGGACGAAATAAGGTATAATTTCGATCTGTAAGAACGCAACTTTCGTTATTGCAGAGACGAAATTGAGCGTGAGTAATTTTGACATTTTATTTCGTTTCATAGGAGTCGGCAATACTGAATCTTTGCCAAACGTTGAAATGAAGCAGTGTTTCCAAAAAACGCTTAAATAATGCATAAAAAACGTTTACATAAACCTAAAGGTTTATTTGCTACTATTACCATGAAACAATGGTGATTGGTCAGGTGTCGTCGTTTAACACCTGTCAAACGCAGAAGGTCTAAAGAAGCTCAGCCTCGGAGTCCAATTAAGTACTACCCAATGTAGCATCGACTCACATATATTTACAAAAAGACATTATGGCAAAGAAAATAGTTTTGCAATACTCTCTGGCACAATATTACAGCAGAATCGATGATCAAACGAACTTCTCGTGAGGTTCAATCATAATTATAAGATTACCTTATTCGAGGATATTACGGCGTATCTTCACGCAAAGTCAATAAACTGAATATTTTGTTCACGTTCTACAGAGTTTTGCTCTTCACTGTACCATAATATACCACAAAACTTGGCTCACTGAAGGCAGGTAAAAACATTTTTCCTACCTCGGGCGTTTTCGAGTGGTTGCTGCACCCTCGGTAGGAAAAATAGAGTTCGTCACTAATGCGCATCTGGACAGAGAGATCACAACATTTTCTCTCTGTTTGCTTAGCAAGAACCCTCGGGCCCAGGGATCGACCTGGAGGGATACACTTTATCATTGACGAAAACTACTATTATCGATAGGTATGTAAGGGAAGTACGTAGTTAATGCATGTAAGTATAGGTGCCACAAGGGGTACTATGCTTTATTCCCTCATACAGTCTTTTGAATAAAGGAAACATTCCTTTTTGGGGTTATTGACGATTACAAAATGGTGCATTAAGCATGATGTTATTTGGAAAGACATACATCTATTTTTGTTGCAGGACAAACTGGAAAATTTATCTTTGAACGAAGTGAGGACGACGATTAAAAAAAAAACAATAATATGATTCATCAATAATGATTGAAAGTTTCTAATAGTTATTTTCTTAAATCTTTGTCATCAAGATTGACTTATATCCTGAATATAATAGGATTGCTGCCACGGAAAATTGTTTAAACAAAATCATCCTAGTTTTCTTCACTGCAATTTTGAATTGAAGCTATTTTGTACCGAGCCACAGTGTGGCCAAATCGAAAAAGGTTATCTAAAGTCGAAAAAAAAGTTACTTGTTAGGGATTTTAAGGACGTTTACGTCAAAATCACTTTATTTACGATTGTCTTGAAATTTTAAAGATATGTTCTTTAGGTACCAATGTATCTTACATTAAAATTTCAGTGATCTCAGCCATACCGGATTTCAAGGTAAAGAGCTTCAAAGTTGACTCTTTTAACACGTAAATCCAACACCTGAGTTCCCAACGAGTAAAGTTTTAATCAATAAAAAAAAACGGTATTTACAGTCATTACAAAAAACGAGTATAATATGGGAAATGTAACTGTGACTCGTCTCCTAAAAGATTAGAAATATGGCCCGTGCCGTTTTAAAGATATCTTGATACAAAAAAAGTTTGCCATGCTTTTAGTATATCTATATAGTTATGATATTTTACTCAACTCTTCGAATTATGCTAAAATTTTTGATTTTTTCTTGTAAGTTTTCGAATGTTAAGGTTGTTAAGGTTGTTTAAGTGTCAACTGACGATAATTACCAACCATTATTTGAAATATCTGCTATACTGAATTGGTTGAGTACCACTGAGTGGCATAATCGTCCTTAAGTCATTGTATTGGTTACAAAAACCTTTGCTATCTTTGAATGTTAAAAACTATATTTAAAAAGTTTTGTGATGAACTTAAGTTTTTATCTATCGCTCCAATTGTCGGTATTGTGCATACTTTGATTTTATAACATGTGCTCGCACGTGTACGATCTGTTTCCCAAAGCATATACAAAGCATTACTGTAGCTTTATCTTATGATGCAAGATTGAGTGTCACGTGACTAAAGCTTTTTTATTCTTTCTGTGATTGGTTAAAGCCGGCTGAGAGCGAGAAAATTTAGACGAGATTTTGAAAAATTCAATAAAAAGTAATTTAAATCAATAAAATAAAAAATAACTGGTTTAAAAAAGCTAATCATTTTATTTTTCTTAAAAAATAACGGAAATTGATATAATTGATTAATGATTGGGGGTTGGCGCAACTGGTCCAAGGTATATAAAACCTTTTTTTTTAATAGTTATTTATTCATGAATTGTTTAGATAAAAGAATTTTGTATTTTTAATAACGGATCCGTGATAAGCGACCCAAAAAAACACTCTAACCACATACATTTTGTCCAAAATTAAAAAAAGTATTTTTCCTAATAATTTTTCATTTATCAATCGTTTATGTAAAAGAGTTTAGCGTTTTCAATCATTGATTTGTAATGAACGACTGAAAAAACCATCGTGGCAGAAATTTCAGATTAATTACTTAACTTCTCAACTTTAGATCACCCTTTTTCATGAAAAATTCCATTTGGTCCGTCTTGTAGAGTTTTGAAAAATAATCGACACATTATTTCTTTGTTTTTTTACATTAAAAACTTCAATAGATGTAGCCCCTTGAAGATTACCTATTTTTCATAGCTGTACATACACTTCTTGTGTTTGTGACGTCATAATGACATACGTGAAAAGCAGTCATTTTGATTTTTTACTATAACTCGTGTAAAAATAAATATTTTTTCTCGAAACTTTCAGGAATACTTGGTTTTGGTATTATGTTGACAATGTCTGATTCCAAGCAAATTTTATGTAACCGTTTCTGCGTTATTTAAGGTTATGTGTACGTTTGATACTTTTTTCAAAACGCTGTATCTTTGTAAGTTTTATATCGTTTTTGATGTTTCTCGTCTCATTTTTTTCTTACCAAATTGTAGAATACACATGTGGAATGTATGCTTTACAACGGCAGATATATATGGTATTTTCTATAACTTTTAAAATACCATAATTTTAAGGTACTATATCTTTTTCAATTCTTATTTTTAAGAAAAAAGAAAAAATACGCATCGATTATTTTTCAAAATTAAACTAGACGGACCGAATGGAATTTTTCATGCAAAATCCTAATTAAATATTATACGGTACATATCAAAACAAACTCGTACAAGTAAAGCCGTGAAATTGAATCTTTAGAGTTAATTAAACGTTATCGAGGAATTTTTAATCCGGTTTAATTGCAGTGTTCCAAATAACTTTAACTTTAGATTTAAGTTTCATGAAGTAATGGGTTGGTATGACTAAGAGATCTGGAAAACAGTATAGTTTAGGCGCTGGTAGGGTCCCATGGCTTTTTTAATTAGAAAGGACCCACCAAAGGGTTTTTAATGCATATTTGCCTGCTGAACAAGATTACCGATGGTGGGTCACGATCCATATGGTCAATTAACAAATTGATATTATTGATTTTTTAGCAAAAAAAATTTTTTTTCTGATTCTTTAGCTCATTTTTGACAAAAAAGTTACGGTAATGAATATCTGTTTTTCCCATACTTTTCCCGCACAAAAATCGTGTACCGTAAAAAATGCACTTTCCCCGTTTTTTAAATAGCTTCACGATTTTTTTGCGAGAAAAGTATGGGTTCAACAGATGTACTTTATAAAAAAAATTTTGTACGAAATGAGCTAAAGAATCGGAAAAAATTTTGTCTGCCAAAAAATCAATAATTTTTATTTGTTTATAAAATCTGTTGATAACAAAAAGTGCTCGATCTGGATGGCGACCCACCATCCGTAATTGTGTTGAGCAGGCAAAAATACATTTAAAAAAATTTGGTAGGTCTGTTCTAATTGAAAAGTCCACGGGACCCTACCTGGCGCCTATAAACTACTAAGTATAAAAAATCTTAATTATGTACACAACTTTATGCAGAGACACAATCGTACATAATTTATTTATACATGCGTGGGTGCGTTTACAGAAATGTGTCGTGCACACTAGTGATACGAAAGAAAATAAAGAGTTTAAGTAGGAGGCTCATCACCTTTATATAGCACTAAATTTGAGATAATTATTAAAGGATGTAGTTAACATTTAGTAACTTCAAAGTTAATTCTAGACAAAAAAAGAATAATTCAAGTGTCAAAATAAATGTATCTATCAAATTTTGCATGTTCCATATTCAGGTACTGTTAAGTATAAAACTACAAACTCAATAAAAGTCGAGAAACTTTTTCGTTTTTTATGCGATTTTATAAAATATGCAATGCATAAAATTCCTTTGGTGGCTTTTAAGGAAGAATCCACGCCTTGAAAAATGGAAATTGGATGGAAAACAAAATGTTTCTCTCTTCAAAGTATTTGTTCAAAGGAGCCTAGGTTGCAGTTTTATACCTACACTGAGAAAATTTCGTTGATCGAACGATCCATTTTTATTGAATGGCACCCATCATTTATTTAATTTGAAGAATTTTTTGAGAAACCAATTCTTAGAAATAGTCAGTTTAATTAAGTAGCGTTGAATGATTTCAGAATTAATCATCCAAAATATTATTTTGGTTAAATAATTAATTAGACAAATGTGGTCAATTAGTTGGTTTGATTAACGGAATCTTTTTTATACACGCATAATACGGAAGTTTTTTTCAATATTATAGATTCTGTATCTGATTTTCAAGAGTACGTTCACCAAAAATTGGTACTTCTAGTATTTATTATCAATTTCATTTCAAAAAATCATAAGTTGAACGTAGTCTTTTTGCAAACAAAATCTGTTTATTTTATTTAGCTGCTTGTATGCAAAACAATTTCTTGATAATTTTCCTTAACATGCGAAAACTTAGAAAAACATTTTTTTTTAGTCAATATATCACGTGATTTTGCGAAGTTTTAGCATAAATTAAAAAACTTCTGTTTTGCAATGATAAAAAAAATTTCTCTTATTAATTTAAGGGCAACTAATAGAAGCTAGTAAATATATTTTGAGCATCCATTCTTAATATTTGGACTCAGAAAGTCGGAATACATGAAAAAGTTAGGTAAATTAATTGGCTAATTTGGACTAAGAACTTTTCCTTGTGACCACAAGGTTATACACCTACTCACAAGGTCTTTTAGCAGAAAAATGTCATCAGCGAAATCTAATAAAAGTACAGTCGCAACTTTGTAAGATTATAATATAGCTGTATTGCACTAGAAGACGCTGATTAAAGGAAACGTGCTGAAAAAGAAAGAGAACATAGAGAAGCAGAGCTGTATGTACAAGAGTGTTTAATTACTTCCCGGCGGCTTTTGACTCCGCTCTTTGTAGTACAGGAAGCGTAGCTCACAAATGACGTGAGCAATATCTTTCGACTTCATGAATTGTAGAAAAAATATTAAAACATTTTCGTACTTTGATACTAAAATTATTTGTTTTCCCTGATTCTTGTCTCAATATTTGACAACGTCCAACAAATATTTTGAGAGCATTATCTTTGTAATTACGGTACGATATAAAATAAAGACTCAAATTGTCACAAGATGTGTGTCGGTATATTTGAATATTAATTATTAAATTATGGTATTGATTATAATTTAATTATAACAGAATAAAATCTATAATACTCATTTTGAGATATTTTGGAGTATTGATTTTTAGCTCATCATGCTCACGCCATTATGATGTAAGAATTAGTGTAGCTTACAAAACAGTCGACGTGCTATATGTTATCTTATGATAAAAGCAGTTGCAACTTCATATCTTGTACAATACTAATTTAATCGTTCTGGAAAGTTGCAAAACTATTATTGTAAAGAAAAGGACAGCATTCTCACTAGCAGTTTTCTCTACGAGAAACTTCTTTTTTGCTTCGTTTATTGACGAATTATTGTAATACTGCTATTTTGTAATTGAACCAACAATATTATTCATTTCTACTAATTTCTTAGCATCGCCAATATTCAATTGATGAACTATTAAAATTTTAAAAAGATTTGTGCACATTTAAGACACGTACGATACTTTCAGTTCGAAAAATTATCGCTTTTAAGCGAATTTTTGCTTTTACAACTGTCATCTCAAAAACTGGTAACCAAACAAACGATTTGGAAACACAAAAAAGTTGGATTTTCTCATACGTTACAAGCTTTTTTTTTCATATTCACTTTTAGACTTGACAAATTTTTATTTCTGGCAGCACTTTTGGACAATACCGAGCGCTCGTATTGCGAGTTATCAATGTGAAGCCTTGATGTTTCTGCTGAAAAGCCTATACTTACTTAACTTTCTTTAAAACAATCTTGGACCAGCAATAGCGAGCTCATCTTTTTTTTCTCATAATATGGTAGAGATTGTTGATTGTCAAAACTTTTGAATATACTTTCATTTTGAGAAAACATTGTAAAATCAACAAAGTACAAGCGATTTTCTCTCAATTTTTTTATTTTCACTGGTTCATTTGTAAATAAAAATTTTTCACAACTTATTTGTCAGTAGTTGCTTGAAAAAAAAAGAAAAAAAGAAGTTAAAA
Organism: Copidosoma aretas; assembly: GCA_030522625.1. Lineage (NCBI taxonomy): Eukaryota > Metazoa > Arthropoda > Insecta > Hymenoptera > Encyrtidae > Copidosoma > Copidosoma aretas. The sequence goes on along the minus strand of JAPYYV010008983.1, from coordinate 3,585 downwards.
CATTTCATCATCAACGGTGGTCAAGTGCTTGGGGCCGCATTTCATCCGGATCCAACTTTTTTTATTATTTTAATCTGTCGCTGCAAAAAAAATAAATTATTTTTTTACCCATTTTACGTAAGAATGATTAATGACGATTATTTTTACACTCTTGTACTAAACTATATTTATTCAATTGGATGTTAATAGGGTATTTTTTTGGTCGTAACAAACTGATCAAATTATGTAAGATAATTTTTTTCGGACACTCCTGTCAAACAACCGGATGTTATAGCAGCATGATTATCTTTCAGAAACCTATGCATAATCTATCCAAAAAAGTGAATATTAAGTATTGTTTCATCAAGCACGATTTACTATACGTTATGAGAAAGTAAGGCAGTTGAAAAAAGAGATTGTTCTTGATTTTCCGAGTTTCATTCATTCATTTATAATACAAGATTATTAGAAAATTGCGTGATAGTGCTAAGATCTTACTTAGGATTATTTGATAAATTTACAAAGAAAGAAGAAAAAAAGATTCATTATTTAAACCCAATGTATTATTTTGATTTGTATCTGAGAAAGAAGAGTAAAATCATTCTCTTATGTTTGTTGGTACGCGAAAAAACGCCGATCCAAAATGATTCGGTACTGAAGTCATAATTTTTATTACTCCAAAAGTAATAATATGTTGTATCAAGCGTCTTAAAATCTGCAGCGTGGCAAGTTTTTTTTTCTTCACATATGACATACAGATTTGTTCGCTTGTATAGTATGATATGAGCAGGAGCTTACAAATTTCGGGGGTGATCTTATACGATGTGTACTCCAAGCCAGTTTTTTACGATACAAAATATAATTATACTCGTGGCATATGAGGTACTCGATAGATACTCACGATTTTGGAGCTTTGGGTATATTTTAAATTATTCTCTCAATGTTGTTGGTATTATTGATCGATTTTCGTATTGCAGAATTTTTTACTATTTTTAATCACACTGGGATAGCGTAGACGTTCTCAAATTTTTCTGCTACTTGATCCCATGACCAGTGGAATGGAAGACCTAATAACCTATCCGACTCATAACTATATTAGACAGCTGCGCTATCAGCTTTACTCAGCTTTTTCCTCCGTAACCTACTCTCTGTACAACAAATAAGATCTTAGGCTTGACGCGACTGAGCGAAAAAAAGCGTTGGAGGAGGGAAAGACTTTGACCGTTTCTCGCCCGTTATAAATAAATCCTAGCTCTTGCATCCCTAAAAGAAAACGCCTGGTATACGCGTTGCTTTCCACTACGTAGGCCCTGCCTTCATGCTCTTGAATTTCAAATTTATTACAGAATTTCGCGGTTAACCTACTTTCCTCCCCCTTTACCTTTCCTGCTGCTCGCAGCTCTCTATACTGCAACCTCCTTTCTCATACATAAGTATAGTCTTGCCTTGGGCCAACCTTCTTACGCTTCCCCGATCGGAATAATGCCCGAGGACATGTTAGGCAAGTTTATAAAAACAATAACTCCCTGCACGTATGTATTAAGTCGAGCACATGCATACTTGTTTTAGTGTTTCCGGAAATTTCGAAACTTGGTTTTTGGATAAAAAATGAGCCCACGCGCTTTTATCTTACCGTTCATTGATTTAAAAGCTGTTCGATTGCGAAACCCCAGCCAATTCATATCCAGCGTGAAAATTTTCTCAGCTTTAGAGCCATTTTTAGTAATACAGTTTGCCTAATTTTACTAAGAAGAATTATAAAAAAACTCTTCAAGTGATATAAAATGGACATTAGCACTGCTAAAAGATTTTGAAAAAAAGTGTGTAAAAAATTTTGGTGTTCAAGCTACACTTATTAAGATTCTTAAAACGGTTTCTTGGTGGTTAATAAAAACCACAGTTATCAATAAATATATTATTCATAGTTATCAGGCACGTCACTTCATATTTTAGTCAGTTTTAGTCAACAGTGCTCCGAGGAAAGTAAGTTTGATTTTTAGTCAAGACGCTCATATTTTGTTTGTGGGCTTTTGTCAGGTGAAGAACCCAGGATACAAAAAAGAGGGACAAATTTTGCCACTGAAATAAACAACGATGCTCTCTCAATAATATATCGATACAACCTGCGAATAAATGAATATGTAACATGTAATGTGCGAATGCGTAAATTGTAATGTAACAGAGTTGTACAAAAATTATATAAAATAAAATACTTTAGAATAATAATAATGACACGCTCTTATTTATGACCTAAAAAGTGTTAAAATATATTTCAACCCTACACATAGTTGATAAAAGAGGGTTTCCAAATTATTAAATTATTTTCAAGAATATCAAATGTACCTACAATATATCATTGTCGATCATGCATAGCCTTTACAATAAAAAATTATCCTATACAATAATTCATCAGTTCATTAAAAAAAGTGTGTCTTAAACATTTTAATATTTTTCTTTATTTACAACTCTTTAGTTGTAATTATTTGACGTGTTACCCAAGAGAGACTCTCGTTTGCAAGTTTCAGTAGAAACAGATGAATCAGATCAGACTATGAGGCATTGACAGTCTGTAAAAAGAGTTATATCTAATTCTATACTCTTAAAAGAACGAATCAAACATTTTATACTTTTCAAAAGACTAAACTAGTGACTTTATTCTTTTGAGAAGATGATATCGTGTTATTTCATCTTTCTAAAGTATAAATCCTACAATTTAGTCTTTTCAAAAGACGAAACTTTAACTTTTTGTTTTTATAAAGGATCAGATGAGAAATTTATTCTTTTGAAAAGATGAAATCATGTTCTTTTGTCTTTCTAAAGTATAAATCCTACATTTTAGTCTTTTAAAAGGACAAATTTCTAGATTTATACTTTCTAGCGCCAGAATTTAGTCTTTTGGTTTAGAGTGTAACCTGATCTGCATTATACTTCGGTAAATTTTTATTTAGTTGCGTAAATTAATTTTTTTTTTTAAATCGATTTTTCTAAATCTATAAAATTGAAATGAAACAAAACAAATTGATTAAGTTGGAATTTTTATTTTCCAGCGGTGATAGGTATCCAAAAACAAAAACAATAAGCCTTGTTGGGTTAATATCGATCGAAGGAATCCTGAGATATAACTGATTATACTCATACTCTTATGTTCACCCTCACACACCCTTATCAAAATTTTTTTGTTTATCCAGATACGTTTTTTTAAAGGAAACTTCATGATCTTCAAGATTTTCTTTAAGGTGAACTTTTTGCGACACACCATCTAGGGAAACACATGTGCATTGTTATCTTATCATGTATTTCGTCAAAGAAACCTGGATGAAATAGTGCTATGTCAATAAATAGGTGATCTAATGAAAGCTTATCAAATTTTGAAGAGAATAAGACTTTTGAGCCCCATGTTTCGAGAAAGATTTTGCAGTTGCTTCTAAATTTTTTTCTACTGCGTGTAATGATTTGAAATTTTGTATGCATAGTTTTTGGACATAAACAAATAAGTTACATTAAATAATTGGAATTATAGATAATTCGTAACAAGCTTTTGTTCCTTTAAGTTGTCAAATTCGTAACTTTTAAGGTCACGACGTTTCCTGAGTAAAAAAAACAACG
>JAPYYV010008982.1:0-12233 GCA_030522625.1 Copidosoma aretas | reverse complement strand
TAACCAATTACTTTGGATTGTTCTGATTTTTTATTGTTAATTCTCACTTCGGAGCAAGATGATGGTGATGACTAGAATTGTCATCGTGGTTCAAATAAATTAAATAATATAATTCGAGAAAAAAATTATTGATTGTAATGGTTCAAAATTCTACTTTCTGCTGAAGTAGAATGTAGATGTAGTAGTGTAGATTATAAAGTAGCAAGTAGTGTAGATTTTTAAAAAATGGTCAAAAGTAGGAAAACAATTATTTGTAGTTGAAAAAAAAAAACAGATTTCCTTACTTTTTTAAAAAAATATTGGATCTCTCGATCAACTTTAGTCAAACTAGGACCATACTTTATCGATATGGTATTCATAGACATCAGGCTGTTGATTTTTGTAAACGTTCGGTCAGACGATCGGGTACTTCTGTTTCGTTCCATGTTAAAATTATTTAGACTATTTTTTCGAACTTAAAAAAGGTAAGTATTTACAAACACTTATTTAAAACAAAATAGGTGATTCACAATTCTATGTTTATCTTATGAACGAAGTAGAATGAAACTCAGCCAACAACAAATAAGGCGCAAAAAGTCAGGGAGAGGAGGAAAGATGCTGCCGAAAAACGTAAGCAAAAAATCTTGAAAAAACGTGAAGCCCGTCAGAAACCAATGAACCAAATTGACGACCATGATATTCCTGCGAAACGTAGAAAATCAAAACTCTCTTTATGCCACAAGTGTAAAACGACGTTCTAATTGGTTGGGTAATTCATCAATAAAGCACTACGATGATGTCACGAGAAGAAAGAGAAAAAACAAACAAAAATAATTCATCTAATAATGTAAATGCTTCTGATGGGTCTCAATCAAGTCTAGCCAATTATTCGAATACATCTTCGCAAAAATCTTTTGTTAACGATACACCAGTATTGACTCCAGAAAATGTAATAATCAACCGATTCTAATATGAGTAAACGAATTTCACGTGTGGAAAAGACAATAAGAAACTGTAAAAAAAGAGAGCTGGCTTTGCGACGCCAAGTAAAAAAATTAGAAAAAATGAACACAAAACATCGAAAATCGATAAAAATTTGGAAACAAAAACATTACAGAGCAAAGAATGTGAACAAAACAAAGATTGAAAAAAAAATCGATAAAATAATTAAAGAGGGTAAGCCAGCTATTGAGAAGAAATTACTCCACGGAGAAGTACTTGAAAGTCAGCTAATGGAAAATACTTAAAAAAAAAGGTCTGAAAGAAGAAAATCACATTGTGCTCAAACTATCGCTGGAAAAATTATAAAAGGATATCGTTGCATGAAAAAAACTTCTAGCCTTGTAAGCACGTACTTACAAAGAAAAAGTGCATCAACAAAATAGAATTTTAATAGAAATAAAAGTAAAAAAATTATGATTCATTCGGAAGCCCAAAGCACAGTTAACAATTTTTTAGAAAAAAATGAAAATTCTGCGCCTGAACCAAGTAAAAAAGATTTTATTATTAAAGATGGAGTAGAGGTACGTAAGAGATATTTATTCGACACATTAGATCATTTATATTTAAAATTCAAAGCTGAAGAGTCGTTCAAAATTTCACGTTCTTCACTTTACATACTATGTCCTCAGTGGATCGTCAGACGTAAAGTGACAGATAGAAAAACATGTTTATGTAAAATTCATGCCAACATTTATTCGATGTGACAAAAATTAGTAAAATTGAACGTACTGTCGACGGCTAGTACAAAATCTTTTATGGATTTAGTAACATGGACTCAATGTCAAAAGCATGTATGCATCGTAAATGCGAAGCTTGTTGTGATGAGTGCGTTGATTCATCTAAAGATTCTTAGCTAACATTTTACGATCAGTAAAGTAGTAATTTCGTTGATCGATTAGGTGCCAAAGATAAAATGTATCACGTCAAGATTACGTCAAAACAGAAGATAGAGCGCAACACGAATGATTCGATCAAAGAATTAAACTCTTGTGCACCAGATTACTTGAAACACGTATACAATACTGGACATTAGTATAAATTCATGGAGACGTTACAAAAAAACTTGTATTTTGACGAAGTTTAAATAGTGATAGACTTTAGTGAGAATTATAATTGTAAATATTCAGAAGAAATACAGAATGTACACTTTGGAGCTTCCAAAAAACAAATTTCTCTGCATACGGGAGCCTTTTTTTATAAAGATCTTAAAACGTTTAAGGTTAAATGTAACTCTTTTTGTTTAGGACCAGAGAATTCGAGACACGATTATTGGGCTGTGTGGGCGTATCTACAGCCTGTAATCAGTTGAATACAACAATTAGTTCCTAACTTAAAGAAACTTCACATTCAAAGTGATGGTCCATCAACCCAAAATAAAAAAAAAAAAAAATTTTTTTTATTCACTCAACATTGCAAAACTTTAAAACTTAATCAAGCATCCTGGAATTTCACGACGGCAGATCATGGAAAGAGTTGTGCTGATGGGACAGATGGTACAGTCAAATTACTCTGTGATAGAGCAATTTCTTTTGGACGTGATATTTTAACAGCTAGTAATATGATTGAAGTCGTTCGAGAAAATGACACAAAAGTACAAATTTTTCAATTTCTGAAAATGACAAAAAATATTAATAAATTCTCAGAAAATACTAAATTTCTAGTGGCACCAAACACAATGAAAATTCACCAAGTAATATGGACATAACGGAATAACGATGTATTATTTTAAAATTATTCATCATGTTTAAAATTCTGAGAATCCACCATATAAACAGTATAATTTAAAACCTCATTCTGTTATGATGACAAGTCAAAAAAAGGAAATAAAAAAAATGAGAGCAAAGTTAAAGCTAGTAATGTCGTCAAAACCCGCACGTTACGATCATAAAAGTGTAATTTAGAAAAATAAATATAAGTGTACATAAAACTATATTCTTGTTGTTTATTATACCATTTACAGTTTAGACTTATTAAGTACATTCAAGATTTCCAGTGTCTATTTATTATTATTACTGTAAGAGAGATGCAAATTTTTGAATTGGTCATATTTGTAAATCAAATAAAGAATTTCTACAAGTCGTTGGTTTCATAATAATTTATAAATATTCAAGGTATTTTTTATTTATTTGATCAAAAAATTAAATTTTTCTATAGTTTAAACAGAGTAAAGTGCAAAAATAAACATACAAAAACAAGGGGAAAAAAATTTAAATCAATGAAAAAAATCATTTTAAAAGAGGTAATAAACATTATTTTTTCGAATTTCCAACAAAGGAAAAAATATTTTAGTTCTGGGATATAACTTCTTACTTATTTTAAGCCCAAATAAATATTATTAAATATCAGCAAAAAAAAAAATGCTAAAACAGCGAGACAATTTTTTCATCTTAAGCGAATTAGAGCTAAGTATTATATGGTCTTTAATTTGAATGGCCCGGAGGTAAAACTACGAACACTAAAAATTTTTCACTGATAATAGGTATACAAATACGTATACAAAGTCCCAGTAGTGTGCCTTGAAAAAAAAAAAAATAATAAAATCTCAAAATTAAAAGTTTGGTGGATTTGCCCATATATAAAAAAAAATTAAAAAAAAAAAACTCGATTCTGCGCATGGATGGGCAAATCTACAACACTATTGATTTCAAGATTTTTTTTTTTTAATTTTTTTTCAAGGTACACTATTGGGACTTTGTATATGTATTTGTATACCTATTATTAGTGAAAAATTGTTGGCGTTCTCAGTTTTACCTCCGGGCCATTCAAATTAAAGACCTAATAATACATAGCTCTCATACGCTTAGAATAAAAAAATTGTCTCGCTGTTTTACCATTATTTTTTTTTGCTAATATTTCATAATATTTATTTGGGTTTAAAATAAGTTAAAAGTTATATCTCAGAACTAAAAAATTTTATCCTTTGTTGGAAAATCATAATAATAATATTCATTACCTCTTTTTAAATAATTTTTTTTATTGATTTAATTTTTTTCCCCTTGTTTTTGTATGTTTATTTTTTCACTTTAATCTGTTTAAACTATGAAAAAATATTATTTATTGATTAAATAAATAAAAAATACCTTGAAAATTTATAAATTATTATTAAACTAATGACTTGTAAAAAAATTTTAATTGATTGACAAATATGACCAATTTAAAAATTTTCATCTCTCTTATAGTAATAATAATAAATAGACACTGTACATCTTAAATGTACTTAATAAGTCTTAACTTTAAATGTTATAATAAATAACAAAAATATGATTTTATGTTTACTTATATATATTTGTCTAAATTACACTTTTATGATCATAACGTGCGGGTTTTGACGACTTTACTAGCTTTAACTGTGCTCTCATTTTTTTTAAATTTCCTTTTTTGGATTTGTAATCATAACAGAATGAGGTTTTAAATTATAATGTATACATGGTGGATTCTTAACACATTCTAAACATGATAAGTAATTAAAAAAAAACACACCTTCATTTTGTTCTGTCCATATTACTTAGTGAATTTTCATTGTATTTGGTGCCACTTGCAATTTAGTATTCTCCAATAATTTATCAATATGAGTCTCTTTCTTAAAACTTTAATCATATTACTGGCTGTTGAAATATCACGTCCAAAAGAAATTGCTCCATCACAAAGTGATTTGACTGTACCACCTGTCCCATCAGCACAACTCTTTCTATGACCTGCTGTCGTTAAATTCCAGGATACTAGATTGAGTTTAAAAGTTTTGCAATGTTGAGTAAATGAAAAAAAATTTATTTTCTTTTAACGTTGGGTTGATGGACCATCACTTTAAATGTAAAGTTTCTTCAAGTTAGGAACTAATTGTTTTTATACAGCTAATTACAGGCTGTATATGAGCCCACACAGCACAATAATTAGCGGTTAATCGGCGACAAATTATGCCGGTGGACCCGTGTCTCTAGGTGATCAGGATCCTGAGATACAGCTATTGGCAGTGAGCACGTATCTGATTGTCTAGCTTCTAGGTAGAGCGGCGAATTCGGTTTTGACGTCACAAATCAGCGGCAAGTTGTACCGCTGGGCCCAAGTCCATAAGTGGTCAGTATCCCGAAATCCAGCTATTGTCGGTGCAAGTTTAATGTCAAGTCAACACGCACCTGATTTTCCGGCTTCCAGGTAGAGCGGAAAATTTGGTTTTAACGTCACAAATTAGGGGCAAATTGTGCCACTGGACCATTGTCCTTGAGTGGTCAGGATCCCGAGATCCACACTGAAAACAAATTTGATGTAGAATATCTCATACTTTTGAAGTAACATATCTCAACAATTGTTTTACTCTTTATATTCAAAATAACGACCGCATTTTCCATCAAAATTGAAATATAGCAGTTCAAATAACTATTGAAGTGCAGTATTTCAAATTTGGAAGTCGCAGACTACAAGTTTTGAAGCGTCTGGCTTCAACAAGGCATTAAGCTCAGGGAGAGCAGCGCTTGGAGTGACTTTCTTTAGCGATTGGAAGCTGAGGTTCCAAACGCCAAAGAGCAAGAGTTGAATGTTTACTGAATTCTCAGAGCTACATTGTCGATCAAAAACTCTTCGTCCCTTTGGACAGTAAAGCATATAATTGATGAGTGTGAGTGCATTGCACAAGTGCAAGCACGCGCGTGCGCATTCACACTGCACACGCGCGCACATACATACGTACATACACACACACACACACACACATAAATATATACATATACATATATGAATAAATTTAAAAAAAAAATATCTTACGTTGAAAGGATAGCAAAAACAGACAGTTTACAGAGTATCTCAAAATTGTTTGATTCAAAAATCGATTGCGCAATGTAATACAACCTTAATTACTATTCTTATTAACTCGATAGAAAATTTTTTTTTAAATTATAAGATGCAAAGTAACTTAATATTAACGTTATTATGCTGTTTAGAAATGGTTTTGCACATCTCTTTTACTTTTTTTGACATCATTAATTGTGTATTTTACGGTAGAATAAATTTGCAATGGATTTACATGATGATTATTGCTATTAATTGGAAAAAAAAAATTTTATATTAAGCATAACTCGCTAATTGCTTACATGAGTTTTGTAAAATGTTGGTGATTATTGCATTATACAAACCTTTTATTTATTAAACCAGTCTTTTACGAAAAGTAGAAAAACAAAGCTTTTTTATGTCATTCAGTAATAATTATTTGCACAAACTTCAATGATACCATAACTTTTTATGAAGGGGGTTATAACTTTTAAAATACTTCCCTACGTTTTTAAAGTAATTGCTTATTTCAAGAAATATACATTGGTTTGTAATAATATTGATTAAGTTTCACAAAATTGTTTTTTCGATACGCTTAACAAAGGCGTTTATATCAACAAGTTGACAAACCATGTCATATAAACATAGAAAAAATCCGAAAAATGGATTAAAACATGTATCTTTTTAAAGTTTTATTCAGAATCATTTAATTATTTACAAAAAATTATGCGTCATACATCGTAATTGGTTGATACGTATAATTTATTTGAAATCTGACACAGATTTTATGATGCACCTGGCTGTGAACTTTTATGTATATTTTAACTGCATTCCACTAAAATTTTCTCACTGTAGTTAAAATAAATGTCAAACATCCTGGAAATGGTAATACAAGCTTCTGGCCCGAATCTCAAAACCAGTATTTAGCGAATTAAGAAAAGAAAAGTATTGTACCTGCATAGGATGGTCCAGAGGGAAAAAAGTGAAAAGACACCCGAAATTAGCGAAACACGCGACACGCAACCCTAATCCCTGGTGTTTACACAGCTATAGCATTACAAAAAGGTTACGTTAATTACTTAGGTTATTTCACGATCAGAGGTGGGTACGTATAATACAAAGAGTGTAATACAATCATTTATACTTGTATAATACGTTTATAATACACATGCCTAAATGAGTAAAATGTATTATAAAGATTAAAGATTTAAATAAACATTGTATGACACTTTTCGCAATCATTTGTCTTTCATCGTGTCACTTTGTATCAGCTCTTGTTAAAAAAACTCTAAAAACTTTTAGTGACTTACAAATTTCTAAGCTTGATATAAAACGGTAGATAATTATTTTTAATGCATGACAATGTGTCAATTTATATATATATACGTAGTATGAGCTACATAAGCATGCACTCATCAATCATATATGCTTTACTGTCCAAAGAGACGAAGAGTTTAAGCTCGACAATGCAGCTCTGAGACTTCAGTAAACATTCAACTCTTGCTCTTCGGCGTTTGGAACCTTAATTTCCAATCGCTGAAGAGTGACGCTACAAGCACTGCTCTCTCTTAGCTCAATGCCTTGTTGAAGCCAGACGCTTCAAAACTTGTAGTGTGCGACCTCCAAATTTAAAATAGTGCACTTCAATAGTTATTCAAACTGCTATATTTCAATTTTGATGGAAATGCGATCAAACTTGGTAGTATTAGCATACGATCTTTTTGAAATCTTCCAGCTTGAAAAAGTTTGAACGATTCTACATCAAATTTTTTTTCAGTGTAGCTATTGGCGGTGCTAGTTAGACGTCAAGTGAGCACGTACCTGATTTCCCGCTTTCCGGGTAGAGCGGCGAATTTGGTTTTAACGTCAGAAATTAGCGGCACATTGTGCAACTAAACCCTTGTCCCTGATTGGTCAGTATCCCAAAATCCAGCTATTGGCGGTACTAATTAGATAGCGGCCAATTTGGATTTGACGTCACGAATAAGCGACAAATTATGCCGCTGGACCAGTGTCCCTAAATTGTCAGGGTCCCAAGATACAGCTATTGGTGGTGCTAGCTTGATGTTATGTTAGCACGCACCTGAGCTTCCTGCTTCCGGGTGCAGCAGAAAAGTCAGCAATTAGATAATGGATTAGCGGCAAATTATGCTGCTGGACTTAAGTCCCTAAATGATCAGGATCCCGAGATCCAGCTATTGACAGTGCTAGCTTGATGTCAAAAGAGCACATAACTGATTTCCCAGGTTCGGGGTAGAGCGCCAAATTGGGTTTTGACCACAAAAATTAGCGGCGAATCGGCAAAAAATGATGCCCTGGTCCCGTGTCCCTAAGTTGTCAGGATCCTAAGATCCATCTATTAGCAGTGCTAGCTAGATGTCAAGTCAGCACGCACCTGATTTTCCGTCTTCCGAGTGCAGCGGAAAAACTGGCAGTTAGCTAATCGATTAGCGGCAAATTATGCCGTTGCTCCCCGTGTCCTTAAGTGATCAGGATCCTGAGATTCAGCAATCGGCAGTGCTAGCTAGATGTCAAGTGTGCACGTACTTGATTTCCCGTCTTCCGAGTACAGCGGAAAACCGGCAGTTAGCTAATGGATTAGCGACAAATTATGCCGCTGGACCAGTGTCCCTAAATATTCAGGGTCCCGAGATACAGCTATTGGCGGTCCTAGCTTGATGTCAAGTCAACAATCACCTGATTTTTCGGCTTTCGGGTAGAGCGGAAAATTTGGTTTTAACGTCACAAATTAGCGGCACATTGTGCCGCTCGACGATTGTCTCTAAGTGGTCAGGATCCCAAGATCCAGCTATTGGCGGTGCCAGCTTGATGTCAAGTCAGTACGTACCTGATTCCCCGCCTTCTGGGTAGAGCGGCAAATTTGGTTTTAATGTCACAAATTAGCGGCAAATTGTGCAACTGGACACTTGTCCCTAAGTGGTCAGTATTCTAAGATCTAGCTTCTGGCGGTGCTAGCTAGATATCAAGTCAGCACGTACTGATCTCCCGTTTTTCGGGTATAGCGGCAAATTTGGTTTTGACGTCACAAATCAGTGACATATTATGCCGCTGGACCAGTGTCCCTGAATGGTCAGAGTCCCGAGATACAGCTATTGGCAGTGATAGCTAGATGTCAAGTGAGCACGTATCTGATTTCCCAGCTCTCGGGTACGGCGGCAAATTTGGTTTTGACGTCACAAATTAGCAGCAAATTAGCGGCAAATTATGCCGCTGGACCTATCTTCCTAAATGGACAGGATCCTTAGATCTAGTTATTGGCGGTAATAGCTAGAGGTCAAGTCAGTACGTAACTGATGTCCCGGCTTCCGGGTAGGGCAGCAAATCGCGTTTGGACGTCACAAATCAACTACAAATCAGCTACAAATTATGCTGCGATAGCCGTCTCCCTAAATAGTTACGATCCTAAGATCCAGCTATTGGCGGTGCTAGCTCAATGTCAAGTCAGCACGCACTGGATTTCCTGGCTTCCAGGTGCAGCGGAAAAACCGGCACGTAGCTAATGGTTTAGCAGCAAATTAGCTGTAAATCATGCCGCTGGACCGTGTCTCCAAGTGGTCAGGATCTTGAGATGCAGCTTTTGGCGGCACCAACTTCATATCAAGTCAGCACGTACCTGATATCCCGACGTCCGCGTGAAGCGGAATATTTGGTTTGACGTCATAAATTAGCGGTAAATTGTGCCGCTGGACCCGTTTCCTTAAGTGATCAGGATCCCAAAATTCAGCTATTGGCGATGCTAGCTTGATCTCAAGTCAGCAAACCCTTAATTTCCCAGCTTCCGGGTAGAATGACAAATTTGGTTTGGACGACAAAAATTAGCGGTGAATCGGCGACAAATTATGCTGGTGGACCCGTGTCTCTAAGTGATTAGGATCCTGAGATACAGCTATTGGCAGTGAGAGCTAGATGTCAAGTGAGCACGTATCTGATTTCCCAGCTTCTAGGTGGAGCGGCAAATTCGGTTTTGACGTCACAAATTAGCGGTAAGTTGTACCACTGGACCCGTGTCCCTAAGTGGTCAGTATCCCGAAATGCAGCTATTGACGGTGCTAGCTTGATGTCAAGTCAGCACGCACCTGATTCCCCGCCTTCCGGGTATTGCGGCAAATTTGGTTTTGACGTCAAAAATTAGCGGCAAATCAGAGGCAAATTATGCCGCTGGATCCGTGTTCCTATGTGGTCAGGATTTCGAGATGCAGCTATTGGCGGTGCTAGCTTGATGTCATGTTATCACGCACCTGATTTCCCAGCTTTCGGAAAAAAAGGCAAATATGGTTTCCACGTCACCAATTAGCGGCAAATCAAGCCGCTTGATCCGTGTCTCTAAGTGGTCAGGATCCTGATAAACAGCTATTGGCAGTGCTAGCTAGATGTCAAGTGAGCACGGACCTGATTTCCGGCTTCCAGGTAAAGCGGAAAATTTGGTTTTGTTGTCACAAATTAGCGGCAAATTAGCGGCAAATTATGTATGTAGTGCCGCGCCGTTGAGGTGTGTTAAATTGGCTGTGCCAGCTTGAGTTGGGTATTATTTGTCCGCTGTTGAGCAATTACTGAAACCACTCTTTCACTGTTTGCATTATGTCCTGGTATTAAAAAAATACTGTGCTATTTTTAATTATTGTGAGTACAAATAAGTATTTGGTGATCAAAACAAATTTAACTAGAATTAATTGGCAGTTCAAAGTTTGTCTTCACAGCTTGAAATTTGACTGAAAGATTTTTAATTCATCAACTAATCCAACAATTTTGTGTCATCAAATTCGACGTTCTTGTTTTTTAAAAATAAATCTGTGTTTTCAATGTCTGTCCATTTATATTCGGTAAAAACAACGAGTCAAACCTGTTAAATTGTTGTAAGGGCTTCATCCCGTCTTCAATGTCACTTTTAATTTTACCATAAATATTAATGGCGTGATTCTAAAATTCTCTTTTGTGTTCTAATCATGTTTCATTAAGATGCTTTTGACTTTTAACGGCAAAAAAAAGGGACACTGGGAATGACCGATGTTTGAAAGCTAGTGCTTTACATGTTTTTGCTTAATTTTCTTCTTTTTTCTTGTAATAAAGTTCTAGCCTTATGCAGTTTCATCAAAGAGTTATGTCGTAAAACATATGCAGGAAACAATGGATAATTAATATTCTTTGATAGAGCAATACGATACATTATTATTCATAACAATATTCGTTTTATTAACAAGTTATTTGCACATATTTACATTTTTATGTGACGTTTTTGAGAAGAAAATCGTGCATTAAAATAATAAAGTTATAATTTGACGCTTGACGAGAAAAAAAGAGGGAAAGCGGTATATGTCTATTTAGTTATCTCGTACTTGCATTTTTATATTTATTTAATAATTATAAAAATGTTTTATTTATTGATAAATGATTCATATTAAGAAAGTGTAGGTAGGACTAAAATTTCGAAATTGTTGTAGATCAAATTAAGAAAAGAATGGTTTAAAATGAAATTCAAAGAAACAATCAAAAAATGAGAAAAAATATAAAAATAAAAAAAAGTACTATAAAGATTTTTGTTAAGGTCATGCATCTCTCTCTCTCTCTCTCTCTCTCTCTCTCCCTCTCTCCATCTTTTAGTGCCATACTGATGTGCATATCATGATTACTGCATGATATGTAATTCTTATAAAGTACAGAAATCACAATATAATTCTAGACATCTATGAAATTTTCTTTAGTACTTTCCGAACATTGTATCAAAGTACCGTCTACGAATGAAATTAATGGCTTATGGTAGGGGTAAATGTCCCAATTATAGACAGTCTAAGGAAAACTTTAAGAAAACTCATGTAATATTAAATTTATACTAAATAATTTTATTGCGATTTGCATCAATACCGATAGTTTGCCTAATTAACTTTAAGTATAAATTTTTCTGGATTAAAAATAAATGATTAGTATTTTTTATCGATTAAATAAAAGAAACTTTTAATTGGCTCTATTATCGAGCCCCAAGACAGTCCAGGGATCTATTATTGAGTCCTTATTATCGAGCCCATTTGAGCTGAATATTACTTACTTAAACTATCTGAACATCAATACATGTACATATTTATGAAAATTAATAAGTTTTATTTAAAATAATAGATACATATATCGATTTATCGCACCAAAACTAAATCCAAACAAAACTTCATCGAAGGAGAAATTGAAGCTAGATACGCTGCTTAGCATTGCGTATCGAGGGGCCTCGATATTAGGGGCTCGATGCAGATAGTGCACCTATTATGGACTTTGTTATCGATGAACAAAAAATGAAAGAAAAAATTGAAAATAATGTTGTTATCGCGTAGTAAAACGTGTTGTGATATTGCCGTTACATTTATTTGACGTATGTAATGAAGGCAGTAAATTTCTTATACGATAGTGAAATATGCATTTCCTTAAGCTTTTCGTTAAGGCATCGCATGAACACTGCAGTTTGATGATGCAAGCTCACGTTTTACGTG
>JAPYYV010008981.1:0-14110 GCA_030522625.1 Copidosoma aretas | reverse complement strand
TAAGTTTAAATCCTTCATCATCCCATCTGTTCTTAAATTTATGTAACTGCATCTTTTGTAATGCGTATAAAGGACTATCAGTCCGTGTACTTTGTTAAATAAATATATAAATATAATCATACTTATTTTACTGTTTTTTACAACCGGCAAAATTTGACAAAAATTGACACCTAAAACTATTAATTCGTTCACAGAAGGAAAAAAAAAATTACTATTAGCTGTGCTGTCATCATTTGTTTCCAAAAGGTTAATCATTAGTACAAATTTCTTGTAAAGTTTCAAAAAATTACCGCTAGATTTATGTAATATTGAGAGTCCATTTTTCGACATTCAAACTCGAAAAATGGACTCTCAATATTACATAAATCTAGCGGTAATTTAAATGCTCCATTACTTGTAACACCTTTTGGTAGTAATATTGATGAAATAACTATCCATGCCATTATTAAGATTTTTGTTTGTTTAGAAATAAGGTAATACATCAAAGTTTGGTATAAAAATTTTTTTCCTGATCGTTCCTTATATTCAATGAAAACAATTTTATCATCACCATTACACACCGATTGAATATTTTTTTTCGAGCTTAGTTTCATTTAGAATATAATATGTCAAACATATTTTTTATTAACGTTATGTCTTCATTATTTTTCAAGTTCAAAACATGAATGTATACTGATATAGGTAGAATAATATTTTTACAAGAATTATAATCTTATTTAAAGATTGTATTGAAATAAATTAGAGTTGCACTATCTTTATTTACTTTAAAATCGTCTGTAAATTTTAATTTAATATTAATCTTCATTTCATCACCTTTAATATTATCTCAAGGTAAAAAACGAAACAAAAAATTTTCTCAATTGTGTAGGTAACATAAAAGTAGAAGCTTCTATAAAAATATTTACAATTTCTAAGTCAAGCTAAATTAGACCTATGTTAATAGCAGTCTCACTATGAATTTTGTTAGGTATCTCTTTATTTGTTCTTAAATCTTGAAGAGGAGTACAAACTTTTTCTTTATTTATTTATAATATTAGGAAAACATTTTCTTCGTCTTTCGGAGACATAACATTTAATCTACCTATAGTAGTATTTTTTAAAAACCTTGTTTTTTATATTTTTTTGGTATCTTATTAAAAACATAGTGTTCTGCAATTGTAACATAATTACTATTTTAAGCAAATTCGTCTTTTTTATTTAATTCGAATCATTCTATAAGATGTATTTTATATTTATCAATGGATTTAGAAATTTGTGCACATCAGAAACTATTTTTTTTCATTTTTAAGATGCATCAGTAAATAGATCACACAATGGCTTCCGCCGCAAATAGGATATTATTGTATTTTCCAAGCGGCCTTCATTGGACTGAAATATCGTCAATCTACAAATTTCTTTATTTTATCATAAATTTTGTTTTTCGGATTTTTTTTTTAAATCGATCCCCTCTAAAGCCTAAGCTAATGAAAGCAAGAGATGATTTCACACGGAGTTCCTTGCGTTTTCAGGCTAGGTTTCAACAAGCACTCACAACAATAAATCTTATTTGTCTGCAGTGAAATTCTAAGACATTCACAGCATTCACTGATACAAAACGTGAAAGAAAGCAGGCCTTTGCGTCAACAGCAAAAAAATTAAGCTTTTTGCGTACAAAACAGTTTACGGGCTCAGCGCTAGCGAAAAACGTGAACACTGGCCATATGTTTTTCCTCTCTGTGGGCCCAAAAGCAGCCTGAGCCCCCTGAAACATCTTACACACAATCCATTAGACCCTCACAGTCCAACCACATACCCAAATCTTTCTGAAATAGCCAAAGCATTCATAAAGTAGGCTGAGCTCCATGATGCAGTCTTTAACAGCCCCTGTTACTATACTCCCTGTTTCAATCTTTAAACCCCCCCTTTTCCTTCCTCTCCAATGTTTTTGGGGCCGGCCCCCCCCCCCCCCTCCCCTTTTTTTGCCGCCCCCCCCCCCCCCCCCGAGTTATCAATCATTTGCTTTATATATATCTTCCTATATTATATACACTGAAAAACATTCGGTGCAGTCGCTATACCATAGGTGGTACAGTGCCTACTCCGCATGTCCGGCGCGTCAGCTATACCAGTCAGAACAACAGCTGTCCCCTGCCGTATACGCACTATACCAAACCCGTACACCTACTGTACCGGAACCTACGGTGTATACATTAAGCCGCACGATAGGTATAGCGACTGCCGCTGTGGAACACACGCAACCCAGTTCGGTATACCTGTTATACCGCATGGGAGGACAATAGATACACTGTAGTTCGGTACAGTGTGTATACGTGCGGGGACAGCCGCTATACCAAATGTTTTTCAGTGTAGATGTATGAACAAATGTTAGTCCCAGCCCCCCCACCTCGCTCCTCCCGCTCCCTTTAAGCTCCCCCTCAGCTCCTCCACAGCTCCCCTTCACCATCCCCTTGTCGCCCCCACAGCTCCCCACCATCACCTCATAAGCTATTCTAGGATACACACACACACACATAACTTAATTATAAGTTCATGCGTATAAATTAATAATTTGGTTTCATTTCGATTTCTCCCGTCTAGATATTTTAAGATTAACATTATATTAACAAATGTACAATAAAAACATAAGGGTAGAAAAAAATTAGCTCTTACTACCAAGATATTAATTCTGTAATGTATACATATATATATTCCTATATGATATAGTTAATTATTGTGGATTGTAAGTAATAACCACACCCCCCATGCCCCCCCCCCCCACACGTTTTTTTGCATGCTCAAAAGGAAGATAAAAATAAGGTAAAAATATGCGAATTTTAAATGATCTTCTTTAGTAAGTCTGACCCACCACGCCCTCCTCTATTCCCCACACTCCTCATGCACCCTACTTTCGTTAGGTTATCCCTTACTAACCTAACAATCCGCAAGGCCATAGAATTTATTTGAGTCCTATATATCCCCCCCCCCCCCTGCTCCCCCGCATTTTAACCATAGCCGATGATGTCCGACGTCATCCAAAAGACACATTCTATCCGAAGTCTCCCGGAAACAGACGAAATATTTCAATTACAGACGAATCCTATCATCCAAGCCCTCCAACATCGTCAAACATTGCCAAAAACAACCGATTGCAGCTGGAGCCGCTCCTTTACAGCCACTCGGGATTTTCTGTTTTGCCCGCACGTCTTATTTGGCTAATAGACAGAGGCACAACAATAAAACGTGACCATTAGTGATACAACTGATAAAACAGATAACGGAACACCTGTATACTCGAGCACAATACGACACAAAAGTAAAATATAACACCTACAACCAAATAACCAAATGCACTTGCCCGCTTACACTGTCTATTAACAGATCATTCATCCACTAAAAGTGTAAGCAGATAAGTATATTAGGTTTCGGAATAAAGTACGTGGAATAATATATTATACCCTAATAACACCCACTTGCAGGAATCGGGGAGAACAACCGATTCATTCACATGATGCCAAAAAAAAACAAGTGTGTGCAAACCATAATTGTCCTAAAAATCTAGCAAACTTTATCTTAACAGTTATAAGCTAAGATCTCCTAATCGCATAAAACATCTTTTTAATACAAAATATTATTAGCAATATAATTCTGTGTATTACACTTTCAATTATAGACAAGGTTGGCTAAAATTCACATGCTTCTGTCAACATAGAAAAATAATCACATTTTATGACAGCTGATCTCTATATTTGAGAAAAAGAAAAAATTTGTCTTAATACAATGTTCTACTACTACGTCAAGAATAACTAAGTTGGCTCTTCTGAAGCTGGAAATAAAACACGTTAACGTCAGTTATAACGCTGATTAAACGCATATTGAAAGACCAGCAAAATTCAGCTAAATACGGAATCTAACTAAAATAAACACCAAGCACCTAAGACTAAACAACCAAATGGAATTTCCCGCTAAAACTGTTTATTAATTAATAATTTATTTAGTGATTCAGAATTTTAGCAGTAGTCTATTGTGTTTCGGGATAACGTACATAGTATAATCATACATTATTACAACAATTGGAGAGAATAGCCGAAAAGTTTCTGTTTACATAGTTTATTATTATGTTGCTTTTCCTTCATAGTGACACATAATTTTCTATTTGATACCAATTAAGATTAAAATATCTGAAAAAATTTATGATTTACACTGTATATAAAAAATATATATGTGTAAATGACTTTATAAATGTCTACTTCATTAAGTCTACTATAAAAGTTACTAAATTAATTATTTCGATTTTTTCACCATTTAAAATTTTTTAACGAAACTGAATTTTTAATTTCCAAAAAAAAAATTTTGAAATAAATTGAACTCCTGACATTGTTTATACGATCCAAATACCGTATCGACTTAAAAGAGAGCTACCTCTGTGAGTTATCTACTTATCACTTTCTTCTATATTGCAGTTTGTATCCAACTTTTAATTAAAATATTCATTTATGCTTTTATAATATATTTTTCATGATTATTTTTTAACATAAATTAATGAACTATCCAACAATTATTGAAATAAGTTATTCGAAACTTTTGAAAAATTAGGTAAAATTAAAAAAAATAAAGTACATTCGACAATAACAACCTATTACAGGGATGGGGCAGAGCAACCGATTCATACACATGGTGCAAAAAAAAGAGGTCTTTGCAAACCATTGTTGTGCTGGCGTCTAGCAAACTATATCTGAACAGTGATAAGCTAGGATCTCCGAATCGCATACCATGTCTTTTTAATACAAAATATCATAATCAATATAATTCTGTCTATCATACTTACTGTGAAGGTGTATTATACTTTCAATTTTAATGGTGCTTTAGCGGGAGATGTTAAGATGTCATATGTAGCTTATTTAATAAGTCAAAACCCGCTGGTTGCGTCGGATTCCTCATTTACCTCCCTAAAGCTAAAAAATTAGGAG
This sequence comes from Copidosoma aretas, assembly GCA_030522625.1. Taxonomy (NCBI): domain Eukaryota; kingdom Metazoa; phylum Arthropoda; class Insecta; order Hymenoptera; family Encyrtidae; genus Copidosoma; species Copidosoma aretas. The sequence goes on along the minus strand of JAPYYV010008981.1, from coordinate 9,164 downwards.
ATATTTGCCATTATTGGTTGCAAAATATACACAACCTATTATGGAGAAACCTGAAAACATCGTTTATTTGTAACCGTAATCAATAAGTTACACATTGAAACACTTTCTGTATAATAGTAAAAATTTTAAGCATTCAGATGGTACCTCGCATAATATATATAAAAATGGAAAAATTACAAATAGACCGTAGAATATTGATCAATTGGTAGTATTAGAAATGTAGTTGCAGTAAATCATTTTTTTTGTTCAAACGAAATTCACACGTATTGAATATTTTAAAATTACAATGCAAGTATTTACAAAGTTATTGTATTTTATTAAGTAATACTAATGATGTTATAATACAGATAACAATCAGTTAAAATTTTATTATTCAAAACATTCCTTATTTGTTACAACAAAAAACAAATTTAGCAATTATACGTAATATACATGATAGCAGTTAATGTTCGTTTGACAAAAATATATATGTATTTATGATGGTGCTAACACAGCGAATAATCCACAGCGATGTATCGTAGATAGTGTAGTTATATTTTAAATTATGATATTTGTTAATTTGAAAAAAAAATTTTTTTGGATATTGGAATAAACTTTCAAAACAGTACGTGAAAACATTGTGTTTAATTCGTCATAGAAAAAATACAAAAAGCCATAAGCAGTTGCAAAATTACTTCTTCAAAAATATAGAGCTTTAAACATAATGTACTTCTGTTTAAGGTTTAAATTTTGATAAACAAAATTACCATTTATATTTTTTTCAAAAAAAGGTATTTCTGCAACAATTGGTCGCACAGTCACTATTTTTGATAAAAATTAACAGATGAATTAAGGTAATTCAATGAAATTAAGACAATTGTGTAATTGTAATAAAACTAAGATATAAAAAATATGCAATTAAGCTTTAAATCGTTTTCATTGCAAAATGTTAGTTTAATACAATATGATCATAAATTGTATGACTAAATAATGAAACACACGATTATGTTAGTATGTAAAATCAAATACAGCAATATACGATCCTTAAAGAAATCTTCGAACAAATTGAAACATTAAAGTTTTTTAAGTTGCAAATTCCATTGTTCGTAAGCTATCCAGCGGATGAGTAAAGTTTATTACTTCTACTTATACATAACGTAAACTATGTTTTGATGAATGTCAAGTAATTATCAGTAAGTTTACAGTTTGTACTATAACAATATATTTGTCTGTCAAGCGTGGCTGACCCAATGTCAATGTCTTCATTTTATTGTCATTTACGCATTTCTTGCTCTCCCACTTTAAAAATTTGTGGACGTGTGGTCCGAGAGTTGCTCTTTTGATTCGTGTAAATTTTATTTCTTAAAACTGTGGCGAATTTCAGAGAAACGACGAAAAATAAAAAGACATATTTCAACACAAAAAAAGGTTTTTGAGCAAAAAATAATAGCAACATCATAAAAAGCAAACCAAAATTCATCAATTTTTGATTTTTTATATTTTTTTTAGATTCTCCCCAGTCCGTACGAGAGAGTTGAGCAAAGTGTGCTTGAGAAAATGCGCCGCACGTGCGAGGTAGCCCGATCTCACTGGACGCGCCCATATACGGAAGCTGGAGGCGGGCAAGGTAGGCATGGATTTCGGAATGGAGAAGGAAAGAAAAAGGAGAAAAAATAGATTCAGATTTACAAATATAATGTGCGGTTTAAATGCAAACGTACTAGGATATACATGACAAATGGGGGCGGGAAGGGTGAGCCTAGAAATATGAATAAGAAATGGGAATAAATTTACTTTATGCACATAACAAAAAAGGACAAGAGCTGGTGGCCTTAATTATGACTAATTGAAGAATTAACGGACTTAATAAATAAGAATAATATAAAATAGAAAAACAAATTATAGTATATAAGAAAGTAGAGGATAAGAAAACGACAGGATGAAAAAAAGCAGAGAGAAAAATAGAGCAAAAAGAAAAAGATATAGTTGAGTTTAGAAGTTTGTAAGTGATAGACTGTAGGATCTGCAATAAAAAAATATGTATATAAAGCACACTTTTCCATGTGAAGAGGAAAAAAAACAAATGAAATGATAATATTAGTCAGACATATAGGATTAAAAGATAATGGAGAGATATGCAGGCGGGAGATAATTTATGTGAAAATATAAGATATTTATGTAGGTAAATATAATATCATGTGAATGTAATAAGAAATTCTAACATTTTGTTGTATGTTTAATCAATTACATAAGTTACTCCATTAAAATGATATCAGTACTAATGTAAGAGGATAAGAATTGTTAATAGTTATGAAACAAACAAAGAAAATGTAGAAGTATATAAAAATCTATATATGACATGAATAAAAAATAAAATAAACAATTTGCATTTATAAATAGTAAGAAAGAATTTCAAAATGATATCTTATTATAAACTTATATCGATATTTGATTCTAAAATGACCAAAGACAACAGACAAAGGCTCATAACTATTCCTTTCTTAATAATGATTGCGTAAATATTGTATACATAAACATATTAATTAATAGTAACTTTAAATACCAATTAAAGTCATTATCAGTATAAAAATATTAACAATTATTTAATAAATCAGTAAACTAATTTCATGTATTGACTGTATCTGTTCGAATTTTTAGCGAATTTTTATGAGATCGCTTTGGTCATCTATGTTTGTACGCATATGTATGTATTCAAAAATAAACTTATTCATTTATTTTCCAGATATTATGGGAATAAAAATATTAAAATTTGGGGGTTGCCACGCGGTGCGCGCAGGAAGCAAAGCCCTACTAGTATATATATATATATATATATATATATATATATATCATTAATTCCTCTGAAATTTACTCGGATGATGTCCCCGGTTTTCAAGTACGAATAACGGAGAAAACAATAGAATCTTTCCTTATTTTGTGAGTGCCTGGAGGGGGGGGGGGGGGCTATTTAGGGGCGGTGTTATTTGGAATACCCTACATAAATAATTTTATCATATAGGTAGATATATACGTTACTATATTATATAGTGATTTTGGAGGGTCTAGCGATAAGACCATCTCCACAGACCCCCAAAAATGTCTTTCTGACCCCTCTGTAATTAAGGTAATATTCGTTCAAACCTCCGTTAATTTTACGTGAACGAATTATTCTTTCTCCGGTCCACAGCTTTCCTTTACCCCCCTTCCATTTTTAGGCCCCTATCTCCACAGACCCCTTACTGACCCTTCACAAAATAAGTTAAAATTCGTCATATTTTTCCGTTATTTTGATTTAGTCACAATTTTTAATCCCCTGCCCACCACCCCCTACAATTTTGATAAAAACCCCCTACACCCCCCCCCCCCAATAACCCTCTACAGAATAAGGTAGAATTTAATACATTTTTTTCCTATTTTAATTAGGTCAAATTTTTTCAACCCCCCCCCCCCCTACGTCACACCCTAAATTTTCATGATAACCACTTAAAACCACCTACTGACCCCCACTTCTCGCAGCCCTCTGTACTATTTAACCATCTCACACGTCCTCTTAAGCACATTTCTTCGCTATTTAAGTGTCCTTACAGTTTGTTATTTTTAATAAGAAGATAAAAATTATTATATTTCTCCTTTATATGAGTTTGGTTTAAGTTTTAATAATCCTCCTTAGCATATAGTATTTAAACGAACACCTTATCACCCTCTTCTTTTCCTGCAGTACCCCATCATTATATGTTTAATATTGTGAAGCTATTGCTAAATATATTCAATCTCTGATTATATGTCCCATCAATTTGAAAATAAAACTTTCACTCATTTTCATTCCTGTCTTACGAGCTATTTCTTTCAGTAATTCACATAAAAAAATGATCAGCAAGTATCCGTACCACCTGTAAGGTATTTCTAATGGCGCCCTGTTTCTTTTTTATTAGATAATTTATCATGTCTGGTGACTTAGATTCGGGTGATTGTAATATGTTTACATTTCACAATATTAACATTATAAAAGTATTGAAATATCTTTCATCTATTGCGAATAAAAAAAAATTAAATAACAATCTGATAAATTTTATTTAGTTATTCAAAATGATAAAAATAAAACACTTAGTAATTGTAAGATTAATATGATAAATAATGATAAATTTTTTTTAGAACAGCTTTGTTATGGTGAAATGGATTTTAAATGTAAATTTGGTTCTGCAATGTTTGGGAAAGAAGAAAGTAAAAAGTCTACTTGTTGCCACACTAGAAAAATATGTTTGAGTCCTTTGAGTAAATATGACATAAATTAAAAAAATCTTTTTTTTAATGATAAACATTTTAGAATCTTTATAATGTACTGCTGATCATTCACTTGTTTAGTTTTGCATCCTATAGGTAATAAAATTGAACAAAAAGGCAAATCTATCTACAACATAAAAATACGAGGACAAATTTGTCATGTTGCTTCAAATATTTCAAAATTGTATGAATACCAATTACCTTAACATGGTTAATCATACATATGTGATGATTTATAGCCAATAAAACAATGAATGATTTGAAGTAAAAATGATAATTTGATTCGATAACAAGTAAAAACTTTAACTACTATCATAAAAAAAAATCCCACAGCTAAAAGCTATAAGCATTTACATCGACTGTCAAATGTATAAAAACTACTAAACTATAAAATCATTTTTTTAAGAAAGAATAAGTATCAAAAACATACATACAACAAATCTTTAACAGCTGAATACGGTGCAATAATTTTTTCTGATACAGGATTACCAGAAAATTTTGATTGTTGTGTTAACCTCCAAGATTTGCCGAAGAATCATGTAAAAGAAACATGTCTGAATAAATTATCTTACTTTGTTGATCCAATGGTTTTTCCGATGATGTTTCCATTAGGTGATTTAGAATGTAGTACTAGCTATTCAAAGAACTGTATGAATGACAATAAAAATTTTACATTGTTTAAGTATAGTTCAATCCAATATTGTATGGGAGCGGATTGACTCAACGTTTTTTGTACATTTATATATTATGATAGAAGATAAAAGATTAAATTATTCCAGAACTAATTAAAACAATTAAAAATGAAATGCTAGACATTTTGTTGGCTGCAATAAAGAAAAGTGCGTCAAATATTGCAAAAAATTTTAAAAACGATGAGAAGATTGCAAATCTCTATATATTACCGTCAACATACATAGAGGGGCTGAGATATATGTAACAACATTATTAGGATGCAATGGCTATTATGAGAAAATGCGGTAGACCAGATTTATCTCTAACAGTAATATGTAATCCTAAACGGAAGGAATTGAAACAAATCATACAATTGACCTTGCAAGACCAAATTTTGTTTTAAATATAAACTAACTTTTTCAATACTTCGCCATTGAAATTTATTAATAGTCATTGAAAATGCTAACACTAAAGAAAATTGCTTTCTGTATAGAATAAATGTTTATCAAGTTGTATTTTATGTATTTAAAGTTAACTTTGGAATAAAAAAATTTTCTCCGATTATTTCACAAGTTATAATTTCAGCTTCAACACTATTTTTACATAATTTTGTAATTTATAATCTTGTGCTGTTACATAAAACTCCAGCAATACTTAAATTTCTGATCAGCATAACAACTGCTCCAATTTTTAAATTTAGCTTATTAGGTGGCAGACCCTCCCGAATATTATCCAAACATTCAACTGGAAAATTTATGTAAATGTCGTCGTCAGATTTATCAACCCATTTATAAGTTGCATGATCTATGCTAGAAGTTTTTATTTTTTCCTGGTAAATGATTTAGAATTTCTTATTTTAAAAATTTAGTATACTCAGTATGGGAAGTAAGAATAACATTATGTATTAAACAGTTTTCATTTTTGAAGACAATTGTCGAGCGAATATCATCAGTTATTGATGTTTTATAAATTTCAAATTATTTAATTTCTCATTCTTATTTTTAGAAAAATAATTTAGAGAATTCCGGGTCATCACAAAAAATATTAACACTTAATTTCATTATATGAAAATATGACAGAAAAAACGGTGACTTAATACTTTGAAATATAATTTGACGGAAATCTCCACCTCAGAATATTAATTTGTATCCAGGATATATGTCTGCATTACATAAATCACGCAAAGATCTGACGACTATTATGAATGTTTTTTTAAGGATCACTAAAGCCTTATCCCAAGTTATTAAATCTACTTGTTTGAATTTTTCTCTCTGATTCCTATTCGAAAAATAAACTTTTAACATTATTTGAATCAAAATGTAAATAGGAAGTTTTCCTACATTGTGTAGTTGTACGAACAAAAATGTGGCTCACCACGTCGCCCACCCCCACCTTCCTCCACTACCTTGCTTCCCTACAGCTCCCTTGAGCCCCCCCCCCCCTTAGCTTCCCCTCAAAACACGTAGTTATTTATTCGTTAATACATGATTCAAAACGCATAATTTGTTAGATTAGCTACCCCCTCTTTGCTCATCCCCGCTCCTCCACGGCTCCCCCTCACCTCCCCCATAGCTCCTCCACACTTATTGTATACTTTAATAACCCTTAACAATAACTCTAAAAATCCCAATAACAATATATTATATACTTGTACGAACAAAAGTAAGTCTTACCTTCCACCCCATCCCGCTGTCCGAAGCTCCTCCTTCTTCTCATCTTCAGCTTTTTATCAGCTCTCTCTCTCACCTCCCTCTCTCTTAACATAATTATAGGTTCATCAATCGATATTTATACCTTGTTTTTACATTTTTTTCCTTTTAAAATTATTATCAAATAAACAAAACAAAAAATGAAATAAGTTAAGGGTAAATAGTTGTACCTTAGAATCTAGGTAAATAAATTTCACATAATTTTTCAAAGAGAATATTGAAAATATGGTTAAAACAATTATTTGAAAATATATTTCATAAAAAAAAATAAAATTGGACATTGAGACCTTCAAGGAGGTTCCATAGTCAGAAGAAGCTATATTGTTGAATTATAGATAAAGTAAATTGTTCAAATCAAATAACATAAAGATCATTTTCATATTATACAAGGGTGATCTTTGTGTTGAATAAATTTTTTTTAATTTTGTATTTTGCATGCTTCATTTTTCACTTATAAAAGCACCTTAATTAATCTAATGGGAAATTTTTAATTTTTATCTGATTTTAATATAACGAGACTAGTTATATTTTCTAAATGATTTGAGATATGGTTACAGTCACAGATTTTTAAAAATAATTAACGTATCCAAAGACGCGTGCAATCGTTTATACGGAAACTGGTAGAAACTGACATTTTCGTATGAACAATCGCTTGTAACTTTAGACACGTTAATTATTTTAAAAAATTTATCACGTTAACCCTATCTCAAATAATTTAGAGAATAGAACAAGCTTTGGTAAATTATTATCGAATTCAAATTAAAAACTTCCCATGAGATTAATTAAGGTGCTAATGTAAGTGATAATATCTTGGCATGCAAAATAACAAATTGAGAAAAAAATTTATTTTTAACACAATGATTACCCTCGTATAATATGGAAATGAGCTTTATGTTATAAGATTTGCACAATTTACTTTATAAATAATTCTAGAATATATCATCTTCTGACTATGGAACCTCCTTAATAACTTTATACTGTTAGTGAAAATATACAGAATGGTTATGAATTATAAACATAAATTAATATTTTATTTATTATTTAGCATTTATATAATTACTATTTTTTACATGATAAGAATTTAATAAATGTATTTTGTATATAATTTGAATAAAATTATATTTGTTTTAACAGAGTCAAATTCAAAAAATGTGCTAAATACATAATTCAAATCCAACGGCAATGGAAAAGTTTTATGACTCGTCATTTTCTTTGGAAATAATAATGATCACATGTTATTGACAAAAATTAAAATAAAAAAACATAAAAAAAGTAATAAATAATTATTGGTGAAAAAAAGTTTCACCTAATAACAAGGGAATCTCTGTAAAAAAAATTGTATAAATAAAACTTAAAAATTTTTTTTTTATACTTGCTTAATGTTAAAATCAATCAAATATTCCGTAAAATAGTTATGATTGTTTTAAAAATCATCAAATAGAACGTTTTTCAAAAGTAAAAAACATGCATAAAATCATCTTGATTGGTATGGTAACATGAAGCAAATCGGTTTATAAAAAATATAAAAAAAAAAAATTGTGTTAAAAAAAGGCGATAGCAGTAACTATGAAAGATCAATCTGTGGTTGTATTAAATGTTCTTCAATCCTAAGACGATGCAATGCTTTCCATTTTATTAAATATTGAATTTTTTAGAAACAATTTATGATAGATACAAAAATATATAATCGCCAAATAGCACTATTTCCTGTATTGTTTTTTTAAGAACACAAAAAATTCAGTTAATAAATAAAATAAAGTTCTTTAAAAAATATAAAAATTGAAAGTATGATAAATTATGAATATTATTTAAATTGTACAAAACAGTAAAAGATGTTTCACATATTTATAAAGAACATTCAAAAAAATATTCATTGAAAAATATTTCTTGGGGTTGGCACACGGAGCGCGCAGGTGGCGAAGACCCACTACTATATATATATATATATATATATATATATATATATATATACATTGATTCATGTATGGGAAGATCCACGTCAACTAGACCCCTCCTGTCCATAATTAATTTAAGATTTGCAAGAAACTTTCGGGTTGAAGATGCATTCTATTTATTCTAGTTTGAAATGCCTTATGGACTTTTTTAAAAATCTATAATGGTGAACTAACATGGCGCACAGTGGGGAAAAACTGACTTTTTTTGGAAAAAAATCTGCCTTGACCACAAATCTCAACCGATTTCAAATTTTTTTTTATTAAATACTCGTTAGATGATTGGCTTTAACGTATTACTGCACCTTGTTAATTATAGTAGATCATAACCTCAAAAACAATGTGGGAAGTTGAAAATTTCACAATCTCTACGTAAAAATTTTGAAAACAGGTACATGTGGTATAGATATCACATGCGATTGATTGAAAATAGTTCCAATCGCCATTTTTTAACTAAATATTGTATTTATTTGTCAACATAACCTAAAAAAAAAGTTTTAATCCTTTGTTTAAAAAAAATTTACATTTACCACAAATTACAATCCATTTCAATTTTCTTTTTTCTAAATAC
>JAPYYV010008980.1:0-13744 GCA_030522625.1 Copidosoma aretas | reverse complement strand
ATTCAGGAATGTTTACGTACTTTAAATTTTTAGCAAAATCATCTATTTTATTTAATTCAAACCATTCTTTTAGTTGTGTTTTATAATTATCTACAGATTTAGAAATTTTTTTTTCTCGAAATACTATTTTTTGTTTATCTTCAAGATGAATGGGCGAATTAACTACGCTATAGCTCCTACCACAAATAGGATATTCCTGTAAGTGCGATGCTGCTTACATTGAACCTAAATAACGTGCATTAATATACTGTTTCATTTAATCGTAAACTTCATTTTTAGCGTTTGATTCTTTTTGTATTTTACAAAATGCTGAATATAATTATATAAGTATTTTATACTTTGTATTGATGCACAGTACTCAACATTTATATGACAATTATATTTAATCAATACAAATTTATTGTACGGTGCAACCATTGAATTATCAACTAAAATTTGTTCATTACTATTCTTTATTCTATATATATTTCGATTTAAATATTATTTCTTCTATATTCTGGAAAACTATTTTTTTTATAGATGTACTATCACTAAAGTTTTTTGGAAAATTTTCTCATTTTTATTTCAACATCCCTAATTAAAATCAGGAAGATTAACACAACAATTTTTTTTACATGCTTGTATTATGATTGAAAGTAATCGGATGAACTTTTTGAGAAATAATCGAATAAATTTACGTATCGAATGTTATCAATGTTTATTACATCATATTACCGATAGTTTATCAAATATCACACAAAATTTAAAAAAAAAATCATAAAATCGGAAACCCTTTTATCTCACCTTCAACGTATATAGGCGGACCACGATACATGCAACAGAATTATCAAGATGCAATGGTAATTATGAGAAAATGCGGGAGACCAGATTTATTTATAACCGTTACATGCAATCCCAAATAGAAAGAAATGAAAAATGTATTGAAAGACTTTCCTAAAATCACTTTACCAAATGACATACCAAATATAACAGTAAGATTGTTCCATACAAAGTTACAATTTATAGTGGTATGAACAAAAGTAACTTCCAGCCACCCCCCTCTGCTCCCCCCTTAAATCACGTAGTTATTCGTTCATTTTTACGTAATACTTGGCCCAATTTTTTTGAGTTTGTCTATATATTTAAGAAAAAAAAATTTTTTCTTCATACAATGTTCTTCTACTACATCAAGAATAACTCAGTTGACTTTTCTGAAGCAAGAAATAAAACACGTTAACGTTTGTTATAACGCTGATTAAACACATATTGAAAGACCCGTAAAATTTAGCAAAACACGGAACCATATAAACTAAAAACCAAGCACCTAAGACTTAACAACCGAATAGACTTGCCCTCTTAAACTGTTTAAAAATTAATAATTTATTTAGTAATTTAGAATTTAAGCAGTAGTCTATTGTGTTTCGGGATAACGTACATAGTATAATCATTTACGCTATATATAATAAATATATAAAATATGTTAATGACTTTATCAATGTCTATTTCAATAATTAAATGACAAAATGATAAAACAGTAATATACGATCCTTAAAGAAATTTTTGAACAAATTGAAACTTTAAAGTTTTTTAAGTTGCAAATTCTATTGTTTGTGAACTATCCAGCGGATCAAGTAAAGTTGTCTGTCAAGCGTGGCTGACCCAATGTCAACTATATTTGCTTGTCATTTACGCATTTTTTGCTCTCCCACTCTATTAGTATTCCTCTTTTCATTCGTGTAATTTTAATTTTCAAAACTGTGACAAATTTGACAGAAACGACAAAAAATTCAAAGACATATTTCAACACGAAGAAAGGTTTTTGAGCAAAAAATAATAGCAATATTATGTAAAGCAGGTCAAAATCATCAATTTTCATTATTTTATTGTGTTTTTTAGATTTTTCCCAAACCCTACCAGGGAGTTGAATACAGTGTGCTCGAGCAAAAAATGCTTCTCTCGGCATTATTTATGCTAATAATATGCTCTATGGTGCTTAATAGGGTAATTTTTTACAATAATATGTATCCATCATTGAAAAAAAATATCTTGCGGAAAATAAAAAACAGAAAAGGCACAGGAGAAGTCAAAGTTATAGAAAACTGTTTTAAGAATCTACAAATAATATGGACTTTTGATTTGACAAACAAACTTCATAGCTTATAGAGTAACACACATATTGGAGCTTGGGCAGTAGCATGAATCTATTAAATTTACAACGCAGGAAAGAAGTAGAAGTACTTTAAAACTACAGAAGAGTGGCTTTCTAAATGTAACATACAAGATTTTAGAAATTACAATCGCTGAAAATGTAGAAAAATCGGTAGAGAAGTAAAAAATAATAAAAGAGAGTTAGGCTGCTTTTAGAACAAAAGCAAGAACAAGATACCATATTTTTGTACTAAATAATTTAATTAAAAGCAAAAATTTAAGTGATACAAGTATAAAAATGACAAAAATGTTGAAAAGAATCTAAACATATACAAAAAAAAACAGTTAATTACGGCCAGGGGCTAACAAATTTATTAAAAACTATGAAAAAGAAAAGGCAAGGGTGTCCATAAAGCCTGGTACTTCTAAGTTTATTTGTCTAAAAAATAGGCGATAAGTAAATCTAAAATAAAACAGGAGGTGTAACAGTAGGCAAACTCAGAATTAACTATCTTAAATTATCTAATTACGTTGTTTAAGGTGCCTAGCATATTGGAGACACAAAACATATGCAGACAGACTTAGTTAAATAAAGTACAAGAAATATACTGGAAATGAACAATTGAAAAAGGAAAATGTTGATTTTTGGAAATAAATAAAGTATAATAACAGGTCTGTTTGAATTCGAAGTGGATGCATTGGAAGTTAAGAACTAGGATATGGGCCAAGAAGTGAGGTTCTTAACAAAAAATTTTCCGGGCATGGAAAAAAACGACAGATTAGGAGAAAAGGACAGCTAAAGCAGTTTTAGGCTTAAGCAAAAGAGATAAAGTAGAAAGTTTGAATCAAAGATTATTTTTCATGGAATAAATGATGAAATTATATTGCACATACGTAGCGGAGAATCGTGTATGAAAGGGGAGACTCCCTGTTCCTCGCCCCTCTAAGCGAAACTACCAAAGCTCCATAAAAAGGTCGGATCTTTTAAAAACATTACCATATTTTTTAGAAATTCGTTTTTCATGTCATTCATTATGAATTAATGTATGCCTATTCAAATGTGTCAATATTTAAAAAATTTTTTTAAATTCAGCAAATTTAAATAATTTCTCCTCACTATGTACTTTAAAAAATGAGATTTGTCTGAAGTTTAATGTTATACTGTTTATATATTTAATACATTATTTTATAAATTTAAGTTACATTAAATATGAGTATTAAAGAAAAATAAAAAAGAATACCTCTAAACAAATAATAAATCACTCTAATGTAACTAATTTTAAGTCTTTAATAAATTTTTCAAATTTCATTTACAAATTTTACAATACATCGAGTAGAAAAATTTTGATCATAATAACCAAACATTGGAATTTACGCTGTCAAAACATTCTAAACAGTAGGGAGTTTCTTCAGCTGAAAAAAAATCATAAAATCACTAGAAATCATAAAAGCTTTTCAAATAGAATGGTGGTAATTGTATAAAATGCGTAAATAGTGCTCAAAAAAGGTAAAGAGCATAAATGCATTTAATCGACGAAATTATTGTAATAAGTATATAGATAATCTTATATTAATGTAATATAGATGTGATGAAATTCATTCAAAAGTCTGATTATTGTTATCTAAAATCACAATCCATCACGTCTGTATATCTGTCCGAAGTCCTAGCTCAAGCATCGTTTTTTCCAATGTTCTATTATATTTTAAATTTAAAATTGTTTAAAAGAAACATTTTCAAAACTGCATTAAAAAAAAAAATTAGAATATTTATAATTAAAAAAAGATTAAAATGTATTTCAATAATCATTTTAAATTGAAGAATAAAGCAATGATTAGCTTCTTTAATAAATACGAGATGCATTGATCATTATCATAAGAAGATTCATATGTTTATGTAATTATTAAAATGATTTATCTTATAAATATAAATCATTGGAAAATTAGCAAGCAGATCGCGCTGATAGGCAAATATACACATGAAATAAATATCTTAAAAAAATAGGACAGGTTGCGTAATGTAATTACACAGGTAGCAGAAGAACTAAAAATGAAAAAATCTATAAAGCTACAAATTATTGCAAATTAATAAAAAGGATTCCACAATAATTGAGCAAAAAATATGGATTATAGATAAATTCATAGAATAGTAAAAAAATAAAAGAGAGAGAAAATATAGAATTAAATGCAAAATGTATGAATAGAATAATAAGAGATGAAAAAATTAAACAAACGTAGGAAAGCTGAGAAAAGTAACAGAAAGGAAAATTTAAATGAGTCTCGGAGAGCTAGTGAAAAATTAAAACAGGAAAAAAAGAGGGATGGTAACAAGAAAAAAGGCAGAAAAAAATAATTTTTTTAATTTATAAATAGACAACAATTCTGTCTACGAAATTGTTTTGTTTATCTATGTTTGTACGCATATATGTGTGTTAAAAAATTAATTGATTTATTTATTATTTAGACATGAGAATAAAAATATTAAAGTATGGGGGTTGGCACGCAGGGGGCGAAGCCCCACTAGTGTATATATATATATGTATGTATGTATGTATGTATACAAAGCACTTAGTGGTAGATATGGAACATCACTACACAGGCCTGTGCAAACGATGACTCGCTCACGACGTCGCATACCGGCGATACCGAATAGTGCGATACTGCGCGTGCGTAAGAAGGATAGGGTCTAACGATCTAAACCAGAGCCAGGCCCTTGCGAATACGACGACGTGCGTATTGTCGACCAGTTTTCCCGTCAATCCCATACCCTAACGTAAAGTCAATCCGAGTCAAGTTAGCCTTGAAACGATTGTATTCATAGTATACATATAGAAAGCCGTGTACCACGGGCACCTCGCCCGCGTATTGTGCTTGCGTAACTATATATTGTGTATCTTCCAGTAAATGATTGAGTTAAAGTTCTGAATACACTCAAGTTCGGATTTCAGTGTTTGTTTTCAGCAATAGTGGACGTATACAAGTGAGTTGGCCGTAGCCAGTGATTCCTTGGCTTTGCAAGCAACTTAAAGATTGCACATTACTGTATTTCGTGGTGGCCAAGCCACTATCACGTTGTTCCCCTTTAGTTCCCCGCTTCCTCCTCTGCTGTTGTCGTAATCTCCTGCGACAGCGTGATAAATGGCGCTTGAACCTGCCTTTTTCGCGTAGAGGGATTTAGCATAGAGGGACGGGCAAATTGATCGACGCGTACTACAGCGGCCATTTTGTGCTCAATTAAAATTTCCTCTATATACTTGGACAAATTTCAATGCGTTTTTCTATAACAACAAATAATACAACATATGCACTTTTTATATCTTATTAACAATAAGTAATAATTGGTTGTACGGTCCATTAGCAATTTGCATATTATTTCGAATAATATTTTTGATAATACATTAAACACGTATACCTATATCCACTAACAACATTTTAATTATGCACCATTTTTAATTTTTGTTCGGTGAATCACATAAATGAGTCACAATTATGTTTTTTAGAATTATGTGTAGAATAACATAAATGTGCTCAGCATTTTTAGTGCTTATTAGATAGTGTCTTACTACCATAATCGTTAAAGCATGAATATAATGTAGAGCCTTGCATACGGCCATTTTTAGAAGTGAATCTAGACAGAGCCGGTGGGCTTAAGTATTTAAAAACTGCTTTCACGGTACTGACACAGGGTATCAACATTTTTACAACATAATCATTATAATTCTCTATCGTCTGCCCCCTACATTGACAACTGTTACATACAAAGTTTTTTCTTTTTTTGGATAATTAATAAATAATCACAGTAACTATTGAAATTAACAAGGACACAAGTGCAATAAAATGGAGTCTGATACGAGTTACTTAGACAATAAGATCAACGCAACTTTACGTCAAGGCGATGGATTAGCGATAGTTGATCCGGTAGCAGTTTCTCGAATTATTAATAATGCTGTAGATACTCTCGCAGACAATGCGGTAAGAGAGTATTTATTAGCTCGCAGTTGAGGTTGCATAATGTTGATACTACTAGACTAAATTCATTCAACACAAACTACAGGGTACTGCTTCAACACAAAGAGACATAGGATTCCAAGCCAATGATCTTCAAAATAACACTCCGTCTCAACAAAATTTTACTAATAGTAATCAGGTACATATAGTCAATTCTAACTCGGAACGTATACAAAATTTTAATTTGAACTCTTAGCAAGCAGAATTAAACAGTATCTTGCCGATTACAAACAATAGTTTACTAGATAAAGGAGTACCCAAAGACTCGCAACGAGCATGCAAAATGAAATTCCGCTATTGAACACGAATCGAACTATGCCACCAGACTATTCGACACTTACACATGGAAACCCAAACTATAATAGTAATTCACTATACAACTACCCCCAGGACAGATTTGCGCAATACCTTCAGCCAGAAGTACACCTACCGACTTTGAATCGGAAAAACTTGAGTACAAGCGATAGTTTTCGTGGTCGACTATCACAAGACATACCATATGCGGTAGATAACCCTAACCTACAACACCCGTACAGCAATCATATAAGCTAACAAGATGCAAATAGGGTGTCTACGTCATTAGGTTCCAATATACCAGCGGTTTCAGTAACAGAATACCACCACCCCCAAAGTTTTCACCCCCTGGCGTGACTACGCCTCGAAGTCAGGGTACATATGACTTTAGGAGGTTATGAATTTAAAGGAAAAACTAAAGACAATTCCGAAAAATTTTTGTCAAGGTTAGGGGAAAATGTGTCCACTTATGGTCTGAATTTAGATGATCTCGTAAAAGCTCTGCCAGCTGCACTGGATGCGGACGCTAATCATTGGTTTCAAAGGGAAAAGTTTTTATGGAGATCTATGTATGATCTAGTTTTGGCCTTCCGGTTACAATTTGGCGTAAGTGGAATGGAGGAAAGACTAACACGTGAAATTGAAAGACGAACACAAGGGCCTCACGAAGATATTACCACATATCTGTCTAAAATCAGGACCCTTCTAGATCAATTGCACCCTCCCCTAAATTTGGAAAACCAAATTAACCGAGCATACCGAAACCTACATCCAAGTTACAGGGCACGCGTGGATAGAGCACGCATATTAGATTTTACGGACTTTTTAATGCTAGGGAAAAATGTCGAGATGCTGAAAAACTAGGACAGGGACTATAAACCTCCTGCATGCTCCGAAGACTCATTATTCTCACTACGGCATACTAACCATAGTGACTAGGACCAATGAAAAGGATTGCCGCTGTGGATGCAACAAAAGTGCTACGCGAGTCTCTAAACACTTTGCATGTCACTCCTAGTTGACCAGAATACAATCAACAGCAAAAGAATATTAAAATAACGAAACAAAATGAGCGGCGGAAGGGTCTCAACCGAAGCATTGACAGAAGAAATGAGCCTAAGGGCGCAAAATCAAATAAAGGCTTTATTTGCAAGCTAAGAAGTCATTGGCGTAAAGAATGCCCTGAAGCCATTTATTGCTGGAAATGCGGGAAAATAGGTAATAAAATACAAAGTTGTCAAAAGTGCGGTGCACAAAGACCGGAAAACTCCACGGGAGAGACGGGGTAGAAGTTGACACGTCCTCCCCTAACGGAAAACAGATCCGCACACGATGGCTGCTTTCACGCCTATCTCCCATGTAAATAGTGTATATAGTATGGTGGATCAGTTTAAAACGAAGTTCGTCAAGTATTTACTCATTATAGCAATATTGCTGACTGATGTCATTAATTATACTTGGAAGTTATTTGGCGTTTACGAGATTACTAACAATATACTCTGATATATTACTAGTAGCAAAAGAGCAAATCAATAAAATGCGATGTATAATTGATTTTGGAAGGAAGGTTAATGATGGATTTAGGAGGATGCATCTGACAGGCCTAGGGGTGTGTGGAGGCGGAACATCCCCCATGCTCCGAAGTAGACGACGAAGGTGCCA
Organism: Copidosoma aretas; assembly: GCA_030522625.1. Classification (NCBI taxonomy): domain Eukaryota; kingdom Metazoa; phylum Arthropoda; class Insecta; order Hymenoptera; family Encyrtidae; genus Copidosoma; species Copidosoma aretas. Next base: position 5,656 of record JAPYYV010008980.1, on the reverse strand, counting down.
CTAACGTAAAAGTGACCGCTCGTCGTCAACTGAGCAGGAGAAGTTAACCACGGATCAAGAAGATCCGTGAGTAACAACGGGCACTAACCGAGTGCTTGAAGTAATGTCTTCATCAGACGAGCCTCGAAACTTCCCTAACTTGGATGTCAATGGTATAAAGGTATCTACTTGAGTTGATAGCGGATCAGTACACTGTTGTCTGGGTAAGAATTTTTCTCAAAAGATACCCCGTTCTGACCCATGCCACTCCACAATTGCTGTAGCGTATGGTGCCCCTATTCCGGTACAGGGTACTATTATAATTAATTTGGAAATTGGGCAAATAAAAAATTCTATTAAATTTGGACTTGTAGATAGCCTTAAGTACGAAGCTATCTTAGGAATCGATTTTTTACGCCAGTTCAAGATTCACATAGATTTTGGTAAGGATGCATGGATGCATGGAGTAAGATTGAATCGACGTGGAAAATGTTTTATCCGGTAGGGAAGGATTTTACATATTATTTAGCTGTAGCTGCGATTAAAGGCCTACAGACCTTATCCCCTACGATGCAGACGGAACTAGCCCAACTACTGGAATTATTGATCAGACCACGCCCCGAAAAGTTAGGATTCACGCCGGTGGAAAAACACCGTATAGATATACAAAATTATGAGCCAATTAAACAAAGACCGCGCAGATACGCTCCCAAGGTTTTGCAAGTGGCAAACGACCAGATCGAAAGACTGAAAAAAGAAAATATTATCGAAGATTCGGAAAGTGCATGGTGTATCTGTCCCGTATTAGCCCCAAAGGCGAATGGCAAATTTAGATTTTGCATAGATAATAGGAGATTAAATGAAACTAGGTAGGAAAACGCCTACCCAATGAGGTTGATCGATGATATTCTTGATTAACTTCCCAAGGCTACGCACATACATAAAATCGATCTTAGTGAAGCCTATCATTAAATAATAATGGATGAGGACAGCAAAGAGCTAACTGCCAATGCTGGGGTTCAATCAAGCATGACGTAGGTGAACGGGTTAGTTGACAGAAATTTAAAAAATTGCATACCAGCGCATGCGAAGATATATCATTTGACTTGATCTATGACTGTAAAATAGCTATCGAGGACTGTCTCGATCGAATCCCTGTACCTGGCAGAGGTCTTTACCAATATGTACGAATGCCCTACGGTCTCACTAATGCCCTGGCTACTTTTCAGGCGATCATGGACAAAATAATTAAACCGGAATGGGAATCCTATGTCTATACCTATATGGATGACATAATCGTGGTTACTGAAACATTTCCCGATCATATAAAATGGCTAAAGACTGTTCTAGCGGCTCTTATCGACGCTAATCTAATGGTAAATCGGAAGAAATAGGAGTTCAGGTGCGCAGAAGTGAAGTATCTCGGGTGTAAAATTGATAAGTACGGATTACGTGTAGACCCAGATAAAATTCAGTCAATTGTGGAATACCCAGCCCCAACTAACATAAAACAACTCAAGCGATTTATCGGTATGATTGGCTCGTACTCCCGTTTTATACAAGGACTGGCTAGACTTAAGACTCCATAACAAAATTGATGTCCGAAGACGTCAAATTGGACTGGACCACCGAACGACAAGGGGCTTTTGAGAAATTGAAACTAGCTTCAACAGAATCGCCAGTACTCGCCAGACCTGACTACTCGAAGCCATTTGTGTTACAAACCGAAGCCAGTGACTACACAATCGCAGGGGTGCTAACTCAGGAGTTTGACGGTGAAGAACATCCTATTTACTATGCGAGTAGAACTCTGAGTAAGTCTGAGCGAAATTACACAATCACTGAGAAGAAGTGCCTGGCAGTACTCTGGTCGGTCGATAAACTCAGAGGATACCTCTAACGGGAGCGTTTTACTATCATTACTGATCTCAGTAGTCTTTTGTGGCTTAACAAATTAAAAGATCCGGTAGGGTGATTGGCTCGCTGGAATACAGCCCTCCAGGCGTATGATATAACTTTTATACACCGGAAGGGAAAACTACATCAAGTTGTGGATGCTTTGTCGCGTGCCCATGAGGACCAATTAGCAGCCATCGAGAGTACTTATAGTACCATCCCCACTACCGATGTCTGGTACAAAAGACGAATAAAAGCAGTAAGACGAATATCGTATGAATTCCTAAATTGGAGAGTGTTTCAAAGTCAATTACTGTACCATAAACCAAACCAACTAACGGACCTACTTATTCCGTACTTGGATGCTTGACCGACAATGGGACTCAGTTTGTGAACCGGAAAATTCAAGACATGTGTAAGAGCTGTAACCTGGAACACACAACTATACTGCTGTACCATGCACAAGCAAATCCTGCCGAGTGAGTTAGAACACTCAATCCGATGATTAATTCGTTTGTAGATTTCAACCATCAGCTGTATGACGTACACCTACAGGAGTTTCTGTTGGCAATGAACACCATAGAAAATTAACCCACAAAATGTACCCCAGCATTTTTTGACTTTGGTAGAAATCCGTTAACAGCAAAACGTTTCGACGAGCCACACGATAGGGAGGCTAGATTGGACTTCAGGGACACAAAAACTGGGAGCACAGAGTAACGAGGCTGACATTGATTAGGGACTTATTGAAAAAGCACTTGGATGAAGCTACGGCCCGCCAAGAAAAGTACTGTAACAAAGGGCACAGATCAGAGATGTTCTATCTAGGGGATAAAGTCATGAAGATGAATCACGTACTCTCGTTAGCAGCCCATAATTTTTGTACTAAATTAGCCCTTAAGTTTGTAGGCCCCTGTTAGGTAATTAAAGTGCTGTCAGAAGTGGTGATGGGGGTAATAGATATGGATTCCCGAAAAGTTACAAAAGTGCATATCTCAGGGTTTTAGTCCTAAATTTAAAATGGTCTGTGGCTTTTGTTATCGTTAGTGATTCAATCCACCATAGAGCAAGTAATTGTTTAAAAGTAATGATTGATTTTTGAGCAAATATTTAAATTCAAACCAAGGTTCAGTTACATCTGAAGTAGTATACGCATAATTTTTACTAAATTCGTGTCTTCGAAATAAATGACTCTTAGTCTGTATTTTTTAACAGAATATAACTTAAGATCTTTTCACACAGCAAAAACTAAATCTGTCATAACTTTCTGGAAAAATCCATTACCCATAGGGTATGTGCTTTTCAGACAGTTATCGACGCTTGGCTAGAAGACTCTGATAGCTTAAATTGATACACGAAGAAAATTACTCTACACAATGTTATAAGATGACTATTACACCTTCGTTCGTTGAGACAAAGACTATGATAGCGTATTGTGATGCGCCGACGAAAATCACAGCTATGTGTGGTGCAACGAAGACTATAACATCGTCCTGTGATGCGTCGAAGAAAATCACAGCCATGTGTCGTGCAACGAACACTATGACAGCGGCCTGCAATGCGACGAATAAAATCACTGCTGCGTGTAGTGCAACGAAGACTATGACAGCAATCTGCGATGCGACGAAAATTATTACAGCCACCTGAGGTGCAATGAAGACTATGATAGCGTCCTGTGATGCGACGAAAATTATTACAGCCACCTGAGGTGCAACGAAGAGTATGACAGCATCCTGTGATGCGTCGAAGAAAATCACAACTGTGTATAGTGTAACGAAGACTATGATAGCGTCCTGTAGGGCAACGAGAACTATTATATCCAACTGTAATAATATAATACATATAGTGTATCACAATCAGAATCGCGGTGTATTCTTTTATCGCACTTCATAATATACGAACATTCAACATAAGCAAATAAACAACAAACGCTTAATACATAAAGGTAGCTTCCTTGTCTACATATACGTATAAACAGTTTGACAGTCACATTACCAAAACCTGAGTAAAGGAGCTGAAGTTGCCAAAGTTCAGTCGTAGTCGACCACATAATATTTTATTGAATAAATTATAGTAAACCGATTGGTACGTATTTAATGTGTACTTTGGGGTGTCTTATTTTCAGGCGATATTGTTTCTTTACTACCTGCGAATCTGATGGTAAATAAAAAATAAGGAATGAAGCCACCCAGCAAGAAATTCTATAGAATGTATTATATCGGATGTAAACTTTTTGCAAACTGATTTCGACATGTTGTAGAGTAACTTTAGATGAATAAAAGAGCGCTTAAAAAATGTTTCTATGTTGGCTAACAACTTTTTTATAGCTGTTTTGCGGTAGGTCCTTTTTTTGGTTTTCACTGCGGTTTGAAAAAAGTTTACATCCGATCAAGCTGAAATTTGTTGTGTATGTTGAGGGAAATAATACTTACTTTGTATTTATATTGTTGCTTTTAATAGTTATTAGAACGCCAGTTGTTGAATGTTGTAAAAACTGCCAAAAACAAGTAAATAAAGACCACAACATACATATTAAGGTCTCAGTTTTTTGTGCCCCTTACTTAAGCAGTAATGTTTGTGCACTCGTAAAATTTTAATCATTCCTGAATATAAACATAAATCTCTGATTTGATTCTTAAGTATTGTGCTCAAAAAACTGCTTAATATTTTGTGGTCATTTTATATACTTGTATATAAATAATATATTGTGTACACAAATTTGTGTAAAATTTTAATGTGCACAATCTTTGCGTGTATTCTTTACGGCATTTGGTTTGTGCAGTAAAGTTATTGTTTTGTAAGTACAAACCTTTTTAAATTTATAATTGATACAAAAGCTACTATAACATTTACCTTCCTACCTCTATAAGTCAAAAACTCTAAAGCAGGGAAAATTTTTGCAGCTGAATTTTTGGTAGCGAATTTCATACCCCATAAAAGCTGTACCCATGTTGTGCTCAAAAAAAATTTTTAACATCAAAAAATCGAATTAAAACCAAAAAATATTTTTTCTGTGTTATGTAAATGGGAAATCGAATTTTTGAATAAACCTCTGATGCACTTAGAATTTCTTGCTGGGTGGCTTCATTCCTTATTTTTATTTAGTATCACATTCGCAGGTAGTAAAAAAAAAATATTTCCTGAAAATAAAACACCCTAGAGTACACATTACATACATACCTATAGGTATAATATAATTTATTTAATAATATATTATGTGCTCGACTAAGACTGAACTGTGGCAACTTCAGCTCCTTTACTCAGGTTTCGGTAATGTGACTGTCAAACTGTTTACACGTATATATAGACAAAGGAACTACCTTTATGTATTAAGCGTTTGTTGTTTATTTGCTAATGTTGAATTTTCGTATATTATGAAGTGCGATAAAAGAATACACCGCGATTCTGATTGTGATACGCTATAGGTATTATATTATTACAGTTTGATGTAATAGTTCTCGTCACCCTACAGGACGCTGTCATACTCTTCGTTGCACCTCAGATGGCTGTAATAATTTTCGTCGCATCGCAGGCCGTTGTCATAGTCTTCGGTGCACTACACGCAGCAGTGATTTTATTCGTCGCATCGCACGCCGCTGTCATAGTCTTCGTTGCACCACACATGGCTGTGATTTTCTTTGGCTCACCACAGGACGCTGTCATAGTCTTCGCTGCACCACACATACACTGAAAAAATATTATCGTAGCGTCTGCTATGAGGTATGGCTAGTGCAACTGTACAAACTATAGTAAAGCCATTATAGTCAAACTGGCGATACCA
>JAPYYV010008979.1:0-13242 GCA_030522625.1 Copidosoma aretas | reverse complement strand
CAGAAGCTCTGACGTCATATCACGTGACATCGGTTTGAATATGACTTAAAATTTTAATAAACTATTATGAATTTATGACAACGTTTAAAAAAAAACTGTGTTACACGAATATTCAGTGCATCATAGACTATCGAAAAAAACAAAATTTAGAAATCATGCAAGTTCTCTATTATGCAATTCTGACGTCGGATTCGTGATCAGCGACCCCAAAACACCCCGAATAGGGGATTCCAGGTCGATCAACTAGGTTTTTGAATTATGGCCGCAAAGTGCGTGGTGAAAAATAGTAATAGAAGCATGATAATAAAACAGACTATATAATCTTCATTACTTTGTAATCTCTTCAATATTTCAAAACTAAATACTAATATATGTTGTAGTGATAAGAAATTTTCAATATTACTTTTCAATATAAGGAAGGGAAGACTGGAACACTTAGAGTTTCTAAAAAATGGATAACAAAAGATGTATCTTCATAAATGTTTGGTCAAAAAAAAAGTTATTTGTGCTTCTAACTTTTCATAATGAATAAAAGTATTTTCAAATGATAAAATTTTTTATGGGATTCAAGGAGAAATGAGCACTTATTATAGCATCGATCAAACAACTTATAAAGGTGTGTATTAAGGACATTCGGTAGAGATAAAATTCTCCAATGAAATTTTTTGAAATTTTAACAAAACGTTTTTATTGTTGTTACAATAAACCTGTTAAAATTTCAAGAAGTTCATCTGCTTTGTTTTCGAGATATTCAATTTCAAAGTTCAGTTATTTAATACGGACGCTCATGGGACAATTGATAAAAACTTAGTTTTAAGAAAATTGGCCTAATGGATTTCTCCAATTTTTGTATATGTCACAGATAATATTATTAATTTAATGTATGACAAGTTTCGCGACGATCATCTGACTCGTTCATGAATAAAAAAATTTATAAGAGTTCAACAGAAACGTTACGGCATTGTCGTGTAGTGACTCGCGCTTCCGGCTTCACTCGCCAGACAGCCATCGTTTTCCGCTACAGAAATATATTCGTGTGTGTATGTCTATGCATTGTAAAAATATTTTATGACTGTGGGTAATGGGTATATCTACTGAAAATCTGCAGTGTTGTCAGATCTTCACTCGTCGCTTGTTTCCCCTTGCCCCTCAAGCATTTCCCACCGCTAACTGTACCGAACGTCCTTAATCTGATGATGATATTTACATTAATTTTCCAATGGAAATTTTGAACTGTATTTGTAAAGGCCTACCTTCTAATGAACTTACTAAAAAATTAAAACAATACTAATGGTGATAACAAATTTAAGAGATTGTGATGGTTGATGTAATGGGAGACGATTACGAATCACTAAATTATTAAAATACAATAATAAAGGTAAAAAAATAACTGGAGAAAAATTGAGAATAAAGTTTTTATACCAAAAATAACTTTAGAAACTGGTAATACATTTTCACTGCCTTCCATTTTATACGGAAAGCAGTTTACTTTAGTTTTATCATTTGCTATGACTATAAATTAATTTAATGGTCAAAGTTTTGAGAAAGTATGTTTGTACTAGGAAAAACCTTTATTGTCTCACAGTCGTTACGTCACATTATCAAGATGCAAAAATAAAAATGTAATATTAATTTTATTTGATAGAGAAAATAATTCAGGAATAGAAAATATAGTTGAAAATAAAATTTTAAATAAAAATCATTAATTCATAATTAGAAATTTTATGCGTTTTGTACATAAAGAAAGAAGTTGTATTGATAAATATTTCGTCATTGGATGATATTGCATGACATAAAGTGTTATTATTTTTTAATGAAAAGATATTGTTAAAAATATGTATCTACAATTTTATAAGATTACAATGATTGAATTTTAGATGTTTTTTAAAAATTAAAAGAATTCATCACTGTTTTAGCTGAATCGATTGTAAGATGATTACTTTGTAAAGATATAATAAAATAAGTATAAAAATATAAATTTTATTTGATATCAATTTTTAAATGAATTTATGTATTGTTTCATAGAATTAAGAAATAGTATCAAACGATTTTTTCTACGTATATTTCAAAAGGTATTAGAATATAGTTGTACAAAGTAGGTTTGTGGTAGAAGACAGACGGGTTATTCGAGTAAAGAGTCATAATATAATAAATGCACCTACATTAAATTTTTAATTAATTTATGCTTCAATTGAGTGTTTTTATTGTTTATTTGAAGTTTAAATCGAGGAAGATCTGTCACTTCGTTGTTCAATAAGGCTACTTACAGCAGCGGTTCTAACGGAGATATCAAACTATATTTAAATATACATATATTTAGTTAACAGTTTTGTGTCTCTTTTTGGGACTACTGATTTCTAGTAGTTAGACTTCACCGATTATTTTTATTTTCTTACCGTGCCAGATTTTAAGTAATAAACGTATTTATAGCATGTATGTAATTATATGCATTGATTGAGAATTTACGTAGCTTCAATATACTATTGACAAAAAAGGTCAAGACACCGTGAGTTTGTTACTTACTAATAAATAGAAAAATTAAAACAGCATGAAAAATACGACGCATTAAATTTTGTTTCAAACTAAGAATTATTAGTAAGTATAAAGATTGTCTATTTTCCTCTTTGACGTTTTAGGAAAACAGACTAAAAATTTTTAATTCATAACCATCTATAATACGTACAAGGTACTAATGAAATTGAAAAAGTGAGATAGATAAAATATTTTTAAAAGAAGAACTATTAATTATCATCATATTTAAATATAGAGAACAAGTACAATGAAAAATTGATTTTTAGAAAAGTAATACGATTTAATAATTTTTGACAATGTATTATTTCTAAACTGATTATATATTATTTGAAAAAAAAGGAATTATTATTTCGTTGATTTTTATATTTTCCTTTCTAATTTTTGGAATCATTTAAGGACGTTCGGTACAGTTAGCGGGGGGAAATGCTTAAGGGGGCAAGGGGAAACAAGCGACGAGTAAAGATCTGACAACGCTGTGCATATTTTCAGTAGATATACCCATTACCCACAGTCATAAAATATTTTTACAATGCATAGACATACACACACGAATAGATTTATGTAGCGGAAAATGACTTTGAGGCTTGTGGCTATCTGGCAGATGAAGCCGGAAGCGCAAGTCGTTACACGACGATGCCGTAGCGTTTCTGTAAAACTCATATTTATTTTTTTATTCATAAACGAATCAGATAATCGTCGCGAAACTTGTCATACATTACATTAATAATATTATCCGTGACATATACAAGAATTGGCGAAATTCATTCAGCCAATTTTCTTAAAACTAAGTTTTTATCAATTTTTCCATAAGAGACCGTGTTAAATGACTGAACTTTGAAATTCAATATCTCGAAAACGAATCAGATACACCACTTGAAATTTTCACAGGTTTGTTGTAACAATAATAAGAACGTCTCGTTAAAATTTCAAAAAAATTCTTTGGAGAATTTTATCTCTACCAAACGTCCTTAAGACAATGTAATAAAAATTAAAAAAGGTGAACATTGATACATGCATTTAAATTAAATATTTGAAGTTTACATTGAAGTAAGTTTAAAGGTTGTTATGAATTGGATTTTAGGGTGAGACAGGGGATGGGCGACCGTAGAGAGGAGGGTTCTTGTGAGGGGCTCAAGCAGGTGCAGGGAGGGGGGCGTTAAGTGGTGTGGAGGGGTTCAACCTCGATTTTTTGGGTTAAAATCACAAAAAAACAAGCGAATTTTCCCCAGGGGGCGGGCGCACAGTTTGGCGAGACGAAATTTTCTTTTTTTTTTAAATTGCACTGCCTGTGGTAAACCAATTTGAGTAACTTTTTTGAGAGGTAGTAGGAAAGGCCCTTCAGGATAGGGGAAAAGTGATCTGGCCTGCAAAAAATGTATTCAAGGGGGTTGAAACAACCCTTAAGTTAAGACAAAAATTGAAAATATATTCTTTACGAAAAGTATCTTTTAAAGTAATAACTTTTTATGCTAAATGATGTCAGAATCTAAAAATATGGAAAAATTTGAATGAAAACAATTTGAAAGCGTAATGTGAGGCTTACCAGGGGTTGAAATAACACAAAACTACCACTAAAATTAAAATTTGTATACGATTGTGTAGAATATATCACAATTCTCTCATTTGGTGTATTGTTTTCGAGGTCGCTGTTTACAAATTTGCTGACAGGTATGAAAATTTTACAATGGCGGATACAAAATTGCTACTAAAAAATTTTTATTTTCATCCTGATTTTTCTGGTATTTACGTAACGTAGGGTTTCTACGACTACTTTTAACACATGTTCTGTCTGATTTTGAAAATTTAAAACGGCTTACACAAAATGACAACTTAAAAAATCTTAGAATCAATTTATTTGGTATATAATTTCGTACAAGAGTCTTCTTAGATCGCTGATTAATCAGATTAATAAAATTTTGAAGGACAAACAAAATATGTACGTCGGACAATTTGAGAATACGTTACACTCTTGATATAAAGATGTGTAGGTTGTTATCGCGGTGTCCGATTACAAATTATGTGTCCTATCTAAATAATGCTTAATTATGGACATAATGTTGCCGAAAAAAGAAAAAAAATCATTTACATTATGAAAATATTTGAAAATTTTTTTCTTCGGAGTCCTTTAATATTTAACTCGAGTTCTTCAAACATGTCTATTATTTCACTGATCAAAGATTTATCTCTTTCCATTATTTTTAACCATACCACAACGGGCTTTAAAAGATCTATTAATTTTGATACTTGAAACTAAAATGTATCATTCTAAACTAATACTTTGACATCATTACCTGTTCTATCGCTGTGTTTTGAAATTACCATGGATTTTAAATCAGACTTATTTTCATCAAGAGTAGTTAAACATGAAAGTGAAGAACCCCTTCTGGTCTTTCCCAGTAGTTTGAGAGAGCACATTTCTTTTTATCATTAATAGACGACTTTTGAATATCTTTCAAAGCTGATGATAAAATATTTGATTTTTTTATGGCCTTTACTATTTTAACAGAATTATTTATGATTGATTGGGACGAATTTTTAGTAACAATATCTTGACACAAAAGATTTAAAGTATTAGCTGCACAGCCATATCCAAATATTTTTTTATTGTGATATTTTTTTTCGATCAGTTTCTATCTCTTTTTGTAATACGATGCGTTGTCTGTCATTAAAGCCATAGTTTTCTCTGAACCAATCTCATCGATAACTTTGGAAACTTCACTTGCCAAATGTCCGCTAGTTTGAGACTTATTTTTTGTCTCAACGTGTTTATAAAATACTGGCTCGGGGGTATTAGTAAAAAAATTAATCAAACCTTGGCTATTGATATTTGTGTGAGAGTCGCATTGACCGTAACAGATTTGGCTACTTTAATCTTAGATTTCACTTCCTTATCAAGTTCAGCATGAATTTTGTCCAGAAGACGTCCGGACAGTTTGTCTCTGGTAACATATTTTTCACACTTATTTTGACAACCGGGAAAATAAAGACATATCTTACCTGCTTAATTAACAGCTGCCGTGAGCGAACTGATAGTGTTGCGCAGAACATCAAGTAAAGCGATTTATACGCAAAGAAGTTAATTTTGAAAGCAAAGTAATATTAGAGAGAGAAAGCGTGAGTATTAGCAAAAATAAACATTGTAATGTACAGGCGAAAGTCTTTGTTTTGATTCGGTATGTAAGTCCGAGTAGCTATTAAAGTAAACAAAGCAAGCTAGTAAGCATAGCAATAGTGATATCAGAAGCAAAGTCAAATGAAGCAGTTATAGTAATGAAAAATAAGTAAAATTGCGGCACTAAGAAAAATCATGCAAATAATTCTCGCATACTGAAGCAAGTGTTCATTATAAACTGAACACATACGTAAAAAACACTGTTTCCTTGTGTTAAATAATGCAGATTCCAAGAAAAAAAGATAAATGGAACTTATAATGGCTGCTGTAAAGCAACCAAATATACACCGTCGCGTGTTGAGTCCCGCGGGCTGTTCGACATACATCTGTTGACATTTTTCGATCGAACGTGTGACCGACTTGTGACGGACATATGTCCGACATATTTTTTATTTTGGAAATGCTCGCAACACTACTCTAGACTGTCCAATACAAAATTACAGTTATATTCTTAAAAATTACCCCAGTATACCCTATGTTCTTATGAATATTTTAATATTCCATTGTAGATCGATACATGAAATATAATGACCATTTACGTTTGATGATAATGAGTTTCTACCAAATTCTGTTATATAATTGATGAAAACTGGTTTTATTTTAATGCAACCTACACTGATAAAAAAATGTGTTTTGCACTAATAAATGTTTTTCGAATCAAATAATTTATTTATAAGAATACCTTTGAATACATGTTTTATTTAAATTAAACTAATATATTTGTTCGGACCAAACAAAACTTTGTTTGTATCCAATAAATGTATATTAAAATTTAATACGCTTGTGTTTGAAACTAGTCAAGATTTATGATTTTTTAATACAATTTTTTGTTTTGTTAGGAAAATTTGTTTCTTTCTAAAGTAAACATGACACATGTGAATAAATACTTAATAATTATGAAGGAAGAGTTATTATTCGTTAGTAAATGCGTATCAATTTCGCCTAAATATTTATTAGAATGTCAAACACATTTATAAGAAGCAGATGAATACATTTACCTAATTCTAATAAGTCTTTATTTGTTCTAAAATAAATAAATAGATATGTATATCAAAAAATGTTACGACTAAAAAATAGTATATATGTGCCTACTGTATGTTTCTAAATTTGAGTTTAATCAAAAGTTAACAAAATACTATAGAATCAATGTTTATTAGTAATTACATACAGAAATATCCCGTAATTAAAGAATAAGGATTGGAAATTATTGTTTTCTTTAGTTATGATCTTATTAAATAATCATATTAGAATACGAATGTATTTATATATATTCTTATTTTGTTAAGGAGAAAATCATATTTGATTATTAGAAACTTTGTAATTCAACATTTATAACTATGGGTGCATGTACATATACATACATATTTTATTCATTTTATATTGAAAATAAGTATATTGCAAGGTTAAAAGCATTATTATGTTGACTGCAAAAGCGCTGAAATAATGATGAAAAAATCCAGCGTTAACTGGGATCGAATCCTAGTCATCTAAGTGGAACGCTAATGCGTAGCCCGCTGATCTAAAATCTGTCATGCTCTAGTGGAAAGAAATTATACAATAGCTTTTAGTAAAGAACGACATAGAATTTAATAAATTAAGTATTGAAAGATTTATTCGAATACAGAAACTGTGATTTTTTTTCTTATTGATTATCCAGTTGCGTAACTAATAAATATATATATATATATATATACGTATATATATACTTAATTCAAACAAATGTTTACATTCTATTAGTATAACAATCGATAATAATCAATAAGTCCAAAAAATTTTTTTTAAATAATAATATGAATAAACTAAAAGTCATCGTATGAAAATTGATACTTTATGCAAATAGAATTTCGATATATAAAGAATTACTTCTGAAAATGATTTAATAACATAGATTAATAGTAATTCTATAATACCCATGATGAAATAAATATTTTAAAATGAATTAATAGTGGTTATTATACTTAGCAAGTTGTTTTATCTAAGATAGAAGTGCTTAGTGTCTATAAACATTATATGGATTTAAATAAATCGTTTATTTATGTACTATGTGTTTTACCGAAATAAACGAAATCATCACGATATTATTGTTTATTTGATCATATAAAAAATTATAACATTTTAACAAATGTAATTTATTCCGCGAATCTATGATACTCCGAATACTACATACTAATTTGTCTCAAATAAATATCATTTTTCTTTCAAGAATATCACTTACGTTAAAGAAAAACATTATTTCTTTGAACGTATTCTTATAAATGATTTTTTTGTTGCAAATAAACTACATAGTTCTTGGGACTCAAATAAATAGTTTATTTGTGTACAATACGTTTTGCTGGAATAAACGAAGTAGTCTCACTGAATATCGTTCGTTAAATCATATAAATATTTCTTAGATTGTATAAAATATTTATAATCCAGCAAATTCATAAACCTTGATTAAAAAAAATTATTTGATTTAAATAATCGTTATTTCTCTTTTGGGAACATTACTTATCTAAAGCAAATAGATCATTTTTTTCACTCATTCTTATAAAAGATCTATTTTTTGCGAAAAAATCACGAACTTGTTGTATTTTAACATTTGTTTGTAATTGCCAAATCAATATTTTTTTAACTGAGATATGTCAGTGACTTAACGTAGTAGTCGAAGACTTTTCTCTCGATTTACCCAAATTGTTGCCTACATTTTTAGGGACTATCCCCTTTATTGACTTGATTCGCTGTAGAAAACTATAGTTCCGGCTACTAAAGTACCGGCATAGTTTTCAATGCGTTGTATACATTTATATATGAGTTTAACTCATAGTTATCCAACATAAATGGTCATTATATTTCATGTATCAAACTAACATAGAATATTAAAATATTCATAGCAACATAAAGTATGCTTGATTAAATTTTAAAAATAGAAAAGTAGATTTGTATTCGACAATCCGGAGAAAGAATTTTTCAGATATTTTCATAATATAAATAATTTTTGTTCTTTTTTTGGCAACATTATGTCCATCATTGAGCATTATTTGGATAGGACACATAATTTGTAATCGGAAACCGCGATAACAACCTGCACATCGTGATATCAAGAGTGTAGCGTATTTTCAAATTGTCCGACATACATATTTTGTTTGCTCTCCAAACTTTTATTAATCTGATTAATCAGCAATCTTAGAAGACCCTTCTACGAAATTATATAGCAAATACATTGATGCTTATATTTTTCAAGTTATCATTTTTTACAAGCCATTTTAAATTTTCAAAATCTGACAGTACATGTGTTAAAAGCAATCGTAGAAACCCTCCACTATGTAAATACCAGAAGAATCAGTAAAAAAATAAAAAATTTTTGGTAGCAATATTGTATCCGGCATTTTGAATTTTCCATATGTTATCGAATTTGTAATCAGCGACATCGAAAACAAAAAAAAACCAAAAAAGGGAAATGTGATGTATTCTACAGAATTGACACACAAATTTTAATTTTAGGGGTAGTTTTGTGTTTATTTCAACCCGTTTACAGCCACATATTACTTTTTTAAATTGTTTGCGTTGAAATTTTATTTATTTATTAGATTCTAACATCGTTCGCAATGAAAGTTATTGCTTTAAGAAGATACACTTCATAGAGAATACATTTTCAATTTTTGTCCTACCTTAAGGGTTGTTTCCACCTCCTTGAATACATTTTTTTCAGGTCGGACAACTTTTTCCCTATTTTGTAGGGCCTTGCCTACAATCTCCAAAAAAAAAACCCAAATCGGTTTACCACTGGCAGTGCAATTTTATTTAAAAAAAAAAGTCCGTTCTGAAAACACTGTGGGGCGTTAGGGGGCCAACAAAATTGTGTCGGCGGGGGGGAGCTAGAGGGGCGGTAGGGGGAGGTTATGCTGAATGCCTCACACAAATAACTACATAATGTAGGTAGATGTATGTATGTCTCTTTTTACATACTAATAAAAAATCGTTATACTTCTACGTGTTTTGTATTATCATCATTTGTTTGTGTCCTCCTTTACCCCCTCTTAAAAATTTAATCGTTTTTTCCGCGATTTCATGTAAAAAATTGTTTTTCCAATTTTTTTGTGGCCTCTCTCTACTTCATTCCTATCAAGAACTTAGAAAATTTTCAGATTTTGTCGACACTCCTTTTAAAAAATAATAGATTTCCTAAATTATACCAAGCTATTCCTTACCCCCCTCCTCCCTCACTCAAAAACTTAACAAAAATTTAGTTTTCATCAGCCCCCCACAAAAACTTATTAATTGATTATTTATATTTATTCATCTAAGCGTTTAAAGAATTTGATTCTACACTATCTTTGAATAATTATTGTATATTTTGTATTAATAAATTTTAACCCATATATAAGTGTTAAAATTCAAATAATTATTATTTTTATGATTTTTTTACTCCACCTTGCAGTAATCATTCAGGTGCACTTTTTGTACAGCGGTTTCCCTATTTGTCTTGGTAGCATAAGCATTATTGTAGCTTGATGACACGTAAGACATTGTATAACAAATGTTACTTTATAATCTTTTTTTATAACACTTTAATGACACCAAGGTAAACAAGCATACCCTAATTTTTCATTCTAATTTAGATTGGAAATTTTATTTACAGGATTTAATTTAAAAAAATTATATTTAACAATAGATTAAACATTAAATTATCATTAATATAAATTTCTTCCCATACAATATTGTCAATTCTATTGTTATCATTTGACAGTAATTGTAAAAATATATTATTTGGACTTTTGCATCTGGACAAGCTACATATAATTGTGCATGAGAAAATAACGGCTATTAAAGTAAGGACCTAATTTATCAAAACTCTGACCTTGAGATTTATTTATAGTAATTGCAAATGCTAATACTATTAAAAATCAATTTCTGTATAAATTGAAAGATAACGAAGTATTTTTTCCAGAAGATAAAGTTATTTTAGGTATAAAAACTTGACTTCGAATTCTTTCACCTTAATTAATTTATTTATTTTTGATTGTGTACTATTACAAACTCCATCATTGATATTTTAATTTTATATCAAAATAACGATTGCTCCTATTTTTAAATTTAGTTCTTGTGGGGGAAGACCTTACTGAATATTTATCACTTCTATGGGAAAATTAATAGAAATATTATCATCAGATTTATTTACTCCGTTGTATGTTGCTTAGTTTATACTGTAATACGTTACTTTCTTTTCTTCCATATTATTTAAAATTATATTATTAAAAAAAGTGTACTCATTATAAGTCGATAATACCGCACTGTTTCTATTTAAATTAAATTTTTTTAAAAATATTTTTTAGCAAACGTCTAAAGTTATGCAATTGTCTGAAATTTATAATTTTTTAATTATTTCGTTTCGAATATTTAACATTTTCGAAAAAATTTCATTGATCAATCGAATATTACTATTTAATTTGAAAATTTTTAATAATCTCTATGAATATAATGATTTTATAGTTTCGTTGAGTATTATGCTTCTATTACTATTTTTGATAACTGGTAAAATTTGACGTAAATCTCCATTTAAAACAAGTAACTTGCTTTCAAAAAGTTTGTCATTGTTACATACATTTCTTAAAGTTCTGTCAACAATTTCGGATGCTTTTTCCGGTATCATGGATGCGTCATCCAATATATTTAGGTTAACTTCTCTCAAATTTTTTCTATCCAATTCAAATTCTAGAAATGTGCTTACAATATTATTTGAATCTAACGGTAATCTGAAATTTCTATGATTTGTCATACTTTTTGGAAGCAGAATTAACGCACTATCTATCCACGGGATTGATATAATTTTTGGTTCTGTGAAAATAAAATAATAAATTATGGTTTTGTATACAAATGTTTTTTAATATCCTCCAGAACCATCAATAAAAAAATCTCGTTATCTCCGTTACATATACATTCAAAAATATAGTTTAGTTCTTTGTTTAATTCAGGATACACACCATAAAACATTGTTTTACGGTATTCAATTTCCTAAAAATAATTTTCCACGTCAAAATAATATTTTCTGGAAAAGATACATTGCAGTTTTCACAAGACTTCATTGCTGATTCATAAATATCGTTCATATGCAAGAGCTTAATATTTTTTATTTTCTACAAAATCTTTAGTAAATTTTTGTTCATATTTTCTCCATATTTTATCACCCTGAATATTTTCTGCAAGTAAAAACGATGCAAAAAATATTCTTAATAGATTCGGTACCATAATAACACTTGCTTCTTCAAAAATATTTGAAATTTGTAAA
This sequence comes from Copidosoma aretas, assembly GCA_030522625.1. Classification (NCBI taxonomy): domain Eukaryota; kingdom Metazoa; phylum Arthropoda; class Insecta; order Hymenoptera; family Encyrtidae; genus Copidosoma; species Copidosoma aretas. The sequence continues at coordinate 1,270 of JAPYYV010008979.1, read as the reverse complement.
TCATGTTCAATAAGATCCATAATTATGGCAGTTTCTTTAAAGAGCTGTATAATTTTCCTTTGTATGTTTTTAAATCTCTAAATGATGTACAACTATTTTTTTTTGTATAACAATAATTTTAAAAATAATCTTTCTTGGACTTTTGGAGAAATAACATTCAATTTGCCTATTGCATTATGTTTCCTACAATGTTGTCGTTTTACCCATTGTTTCTTTGTTTTATTAAAAATATAATATTTAGTATATGTTAACGTTCTTCAAATTTTTAGAAAAATCCTCTATTTTATTCAATTGAAACCAATTTGATAGTTATGTTTTGAGATTCTCTACACCTTCAGAAATTTTTATTTTTAAATACTGTTTTTTCATCATTTTCGAAATGAATGGGCAAATTAACTACGCTATGGCTCCTACCGTACATAGGATATTCTTGTGCGCACTATAATGCTTCCATTGGACCTACATAACGGGCATCAATATACTGTTTATTTCATCGTAAACTTTAATTTCAGGATTTAATCCTTCTTGTATTTTACAAAATTATCTGACGTTTCCTTTATGAATATGATTATATGCATGTATATTTTATACTTTGTATTAATGCAAACTATTTGAGATTTATATGACTATTATGTTTCATCAATAAAAATTTATTGCACTGTACTACCATTGAAGTATCAACTAAAATTTTTGTATAACTATTTTTGTTATAATATATATTTTCATATAAAATATTATTTCTTCTTTATTCTGGGTAACCATTTTTTTTTATACATATACTATTACTAAACTTTTTGAAAAATTCTTCTTACACATTTTTTCATTTTTACTTACACATGGACTATAACTATTATGCAGGCCATGCAACATGTGTTTAATAACTTATTTTTTCAGCTTTTCATTATTTGAGAGAATCCTTGCAGATATAATATTATTAATATCATCATGTGTTATAATTTTGTTATTAGTGTCAGTGGCGTAACTAATTTTCGTGGCACCCCCCCGCAAAAAATCTTCTTGCACTCTTTTTTAAAAAAAAAAAAAAAAAAAAAAAAAGGTTACCTTTTAACAATATAAACGCATTTTATAAGTACTCAGTACTCAGTTTTATTGTTTTATCATCAAAAAAATTTATTTAAAATAAATATTCTATTTAAATTTATAGTCATTTTACGATGTTGCTGCTGTCCAGTGCAATCCTCTTCTTTGTCGCCTTTTTAAAAATCCATCGACTATCTCGACAAGGTTTAAAGTTTCTGTGATTTCATTA
>JAPYYV010008978.1:1885-14119 GCA_030522625.1 Copidosoma aretas | reverse complement strand
CCCCCCCCCCCCCCCCCGCCGGTGGCGGATCGATTCGGGCTTGTTCTGGTGGTTCGCTGCGCGTTTCTCCACGACCGGGAATTCTGTCGGGGGTTGGAATTTTTCGCAGGGATGCACATTTTCCGAGTGTCCTTTTTACCCCAGTGCTTGGATGTTGGGACGGAGTGCAAAAAAGCCCGATGTTGCAGTTTACGAGTCGGCAGAGTAGTTTCGTCAAACGATGGCAATTTTATGCGGGATAAGACAGACCGATGAATTCAATATCCCTTTCGTGCGATGAATTAAAAGCCTCGAGACGGAGCGATCTCGTCCGAGACCTGAATCAGTATCTCGTGGAGTCGGTCGCTCGTGAAAAATGGAGATCCAAAATCCTGATCACCACTATTTTCAACAGATGACTCGATGACGAACACGGATTTCCCGGTGAAGAGGTTCACGGCGGTGCACTACACGCAACCAGCGTCGGCCATTTCGCCCCTGTCCAAATCAACGAGGCACCTGATGGTCCCGGAGCCGGACGCGCGCTACTACTACACGAATCGGGCCCAGTATCAGGAAACACTGCCGGTCGACAAAAAGAGCCTCAAGCACGGTAACTATACCACTGATTTTCCGAATTTAATCAACAATTTGTAATCACACTCACCACATTGACCAATTTTCTTCATCGACTCGTCCGTCCGTTTATTCATTCGTTAATTGATTTATTGTTTGAATTTGAATACACATTCAGGATCAGCCGCGGCCTACCGACCAACCCCAGCAACGATCAGGGTCGTGACACCACTGCTCGGCGACATTTGCAGCGAGGACAAGGACTGCGGCATATCGAACAGTGTTTGCTTGAACAGCCGTTGCATTTGCACCGAAGGCTTCGCAGAGACGAGCGACAGGCAGGACTGTAGCCTAGGTGAGGAAGTGCGCGGAAGGAAAAGGAAAAACTTGATCGAAAGAGCGTTTCGTATGATTATATTGTTAGCCAAGTTCGATCTTTTTTTTTTTTCATCTAAAAAAATAATTACATCTGTGTTCGATATGTGTTTGCGTAGGTGTTTCATTATTTAACTTCGAAATTCTGTAGCTTCCATTGTGTTGACTAAAATCCCATCTTTCTACTCTCGTATCTTAACAACTTTGACTCAATGTTACACGTGTAGTTGTTTTAACGTAGACCTTTGCCTTTACATGGTATACGCAAATGTAATACTAATTGTGGATGTACTATTTCATCACTTTTATCCAAAATCAATCTTTTCTTTCAAACAAACGTCCTAAAAACCCTCAACGTACTGTCTTTCGCAGAAAACTACGCTCCGGTCACACCAACGGAAGAGTTCCACGCCTGCCTGTCTTTCCCCTGCCACCAGTCTGCCACGTGCATCGACCTTCCCGGCTCGACGTACACCTGCCATTGTCCGGAGAACTACGCGGGCTACCACTGCGACGAGGAGATCAACCGCAGGGACTACGAGGTCGCCTCCTTCGATGGCAAGAGCTACGTGCGCATGGCCCGGCTCAAGGCCTACCACCAGTTCAGCATCGAGCTCGAGTTCAAGACTTACGCGGAAAATGGAATCATACTCTACGATCAGCAGAAGCAGGATGGGTCTGGCGATTTTGTCTCCATTGCGATCGTTGACGGGTGCGTTTATGATCTGTCCTATTATCAAGTACGGTACATTGGTTCCAAGGCGATGGCTGATACCTTACCTTTTTCATCGCGTTGGCAGGTTCGTCCAGTTCAGGTACAACTTGGGCAACGGACCTGTGATTCTGACGTCACCCGAGCGAGTGACGATGAAGAAGTTCCACAAGATCGCCGCCAAGAGGTACCACAAGGACGGGGTTCTGGTCTTCAACGAAAATGACGAGGTGGCCGGCCAGAGCGAGGGGTTCCTCAAGAGCCTCGACCTCAACCACGATACCTTCATCGGCAACATACCCACCAACTACAGCAAGTAAGTCCCAGCACGACACATTTGGTTGTTCAAAAAGGCGCAAATAACTGTAAAACCTTGGCTCCCTGAAAACAGAGTGTTCGACAACATCGGCACGTCTCACGGCTTCCTCGGCTGCATCCGCAAGCTTAACATCAACCGAGCAACCATAGACCTCCACCTGGGCTACGACAAGGATATATTCGAGACGTACCGCATCAAAGAGTGCAGGGACAACGGCTGCGCTAACCTGCCATGCCAGAACGGCGCCACCTGTCAGCCCATCTTCGAGGAGGACCTAAACTGCCAGGGCAACGACTGCGTCGTCGAGCCCCGTGCGAAGCGGCGCAGTCTAAGGCGGCGCAAAGAAAAGCGCACCAGCGCGGACTTGAACATCGTCAAGTGCACTGGTAGCCAGTGTGCTGCTCTCAACAAGTCGAAAGATCAGAACAACAACAATAACAACAACAACGACGACAGCGACAACGCTGACGGCCCGAAAAAGATGTGCCTCAGTCCCGGGTGCGACTACGAGTTTGAGTCAGACTACGACGAGAGCTACGAACACCAGGTGATTCTTCAGATTCATCGCGGGACGACCCGACTATACTATGATGGTAGTTTTCATATTTTGTAGAACCATTTTGAATTCGACCATTGTTTCCCAGGGCTACGAGGGCACGGATCTGGACTACCAGTGCATCTGTCCGCCACAGTACACGGGCAGGAACTGCGAAGACTCGCTGGACCCTTGCATGAGCGAACCCTGCCACCACAGCGCAACCTGCGACATCATGCCTGAGGGCGGCTACGTGTGCAAGTGTCCACCCGGACGGACGGGGATGCACTGCCAGACGCGTAAGCACACAGAACTTGAACTGATTCCTCTGGAAAACACATTACTTATCGTTCCTCTCTCTCTCTCTCTCTCTCTCTCTCTCTCCCTGGACAGTGGACGCCGAACTGACAGAGTTCCTCGTCCCGGAGATGACGGGCACCGGGTACCTCGAGCTCCCGTGCCTCGAGGGCGTCGGCAAGTCCTTCTCGATCGAGCTGTGGTTCCTCACCCGCGCGACCGACGGCCTGCTCCTCTACAACGGCCAGCTGACTAGCGGCAGGGGCGACTTTGTCAGTCTGAACCTCGTGCAGGGCCAGCTGGAGTTCCGTTACAACCTGGGTAGCGGCATAGCCAACATAACGTCCCCGGACCCCGTGGCCCTCGACACCTGGCACAGCGTAAGGATCAGCAGGCTGGGGGCCGAGGGCCTGCTCAGGCTGAACAACGGCACCGTCGCCAGGGGCTTCTCCGGCAACCCGCTCACCGAGCTGAACCTCGAGCTACCGCTCTACGTCGGGGGAGTCAAGTGAGTTGCTTTTATTTCGTCGGTTTTGGGTGCGGTGATTCGTGAAATTTTTGGGGTGATAAGGTTGCACACAGCACGTTCCTCTTCCCCTCGACCGACGATATGTTTTTCATGAAAATCGAATAATTGGGGGTTTTCATGAAAAAAATTCCGCTTGGTCAGTCAGGATGATTATCAAAAAATATTAGATGCGTGTTTTTTCTTTTTTCATACAAACAAAAACACCAACAGAGATAGAGCGAGACGAAATTCAGGAGAGAGGGTAACATGACGTTACCAAGGTTATAAATTCTACAATACCTATATGACGTCATATCTCCGTCAAATATTGTTAAGATAAGCGAAAAAGAAAAAATACGTGTCCAATCTTTTTTGATCATCTACTTACCTGACGGACAAATAGAGACACAACCGTTTTGACATTCGATAGGCACTGGCACGAGGTGCACTTCCTGGCCGGGGCGTCGGTGGGCCTGAACGGCGCCGTCCAGCGGATCATGGTGAACGACAGGATCCATCAGAACTTGGCGGTTAACGTGACGCAGCACAACACGGCCGTTTACGATGGTCTGCCCTGTCCGAGCAACTCGAACCCATGTCGGAACAGTGGGGCCTGCTTTCCCATGCTCAACAGTTTCTTTTGCAAGTGCGCGACTGGTTACGAGGGTCTGAACTGCGAGTTCTGTGAGTTTTTGGGGCATTATTTTTTTTGGGCTGAGAATTTTATGAACCGCAAACGATCGTGGTTTCTGTTTGCTATCTTTTTCAAACGAATGCAACGATGTTTCAGCCGCGGGGTACGATTCTTCGGGCGGCCAAGTGGTTGAACAGGCTGTGAGGTTCAATGGGGACAACTTCCTGCAGTTCAAGCATCGGTTCGGAAGGAGGTTCGTTGTTTTCTCTTTTTTACAAAACCCGATTGGGTGTTCGTGGAATCAAATTACTTGAAGTTTTTTATTCTACAAAAAAGATAAAGTTTTAGATAACGATTCATTTCTGATGAAAAAGTTTATCAAAAAGACATATTTTTGCATGAAATTTAAAAATAAAACTTCAGCTGAAAATTCAACAAAATTTAATTACGAGGTTGAACTTTATCAAACTGAATGTCAATTCTTAATGATTCTTTGAGACTTTGTGATTACTCAAGTTTGCTCATAATTTATTCAACACACATCTATAATTGAAGATAATTCTCTCACATATTTAAAATACAGTTTGAAATTCAGAAACAAACATGAAACATTTAGATTAATAGTTTCGAATAAATAGACGATATAGTGTAGCTTAGAACAAACCGGACTCGCGTATAGCTTAATACAGCTGTGGATAACAGGAGTGGCGAATCTTAATGCTCATGAATTAATACCCCGAGCTCATCGTAGCAGCAGCAGCGCGATATATAACAATAGCACACGATCCAACTAACCCCGCGACTGCTGATAATAGACACTAACTTTTCCCCTAGTCCTAATGCTACTAACACTACGTCGCTCGGCGATTACGCCGACGAATCCTACACTGACTACGACACGGAGGACGATCTCTACGACGAGTATGAGAATTACGACTATAGTGAGTAAGTCTATAACCAACGAAGCTTCATTCTCCCCCATCCTCTTGTTTAGTGTATGCATGGATTTACCCCTGCTTGATCGTTATTATATTCTGTCAGTGGCAATTAGATAGTGCTTTGCATGTTCCAAATAGTATAAGTGGTATTGACTTATTGCTTTTTCAACTTTTTTCCTTCATTTTGGGTCGTCAATGATTATTGTTTTCTTCGTACTTTGTTGCAAATTCCAATCATCGAAATATTAATAGATGCGTTTCATTTAACTTTAAACGTTAAGAGAGAGGTACGTCTGCGGGTTATTCGAAATACTTGATAAACGCGAGTTCTCAAACTATACGAGAAAGGGAGGAAGGGGCCACGGTACGAGGTACTATCGAGAAAGTTCGCTGTTTGTTTCCCAGAAATCAGACGGCAATAATTCTCGATGGAATATTGACTTGCTGTTTTGGTCGCCGGTCCGCAAACATTGGTCCGGGAGCTTTTACTCATTTGCATGACTCGCAACACTTTGTCCGAAGACATCAATAGTTACGGTGGCTTTAAATGTACGATCTTTATGGGTTCTCCTTCTTTTTTTTTAAATTTATTAATTAGAATCAACAAAATAAATATCGCAATGTTTCATAATTTTATTTTAATATTCCGATTTTAATTTTTCAAACACACGTACACGCTTATACACCATTTCTCCTCAAATTCCTCTTAAGATATGTACATATATTATGAGTACTCCTTTCCCGCATCTCAATATGAATTGCCCCTAGCAACATGAATTCGCATATCGATCCGGTTGTTTAAAAATTGTTAGTTTTGTACGTACATATACTCTTCACACGTATACCACATGCACGTATACAAGAGAGCCATACGCATAAATCCTAATAATAAGAGAGGCTCGCAAGTTAAAGTGCACGCTCGACCTGGATTTTTCACCCTTTCAGGCGGCGAGAGCAGCAATCGAATAAATTCGAACTGAGGTTGCGCACGACTCATCCGGAGGGTGTTATCGCTTGGATCGGACGGGGCAAACTGGAGCACATGATGCTGTCGCTACACGAGGGCTACGTCGTAATGTTCTACCGTGGCAGGCGCGAGGAGTTTACCATCAAGAGCAAGGTGAGGCCATTTGAATTAATCAATTATTGTATCCCTGCAAGAATTATTTCGGTTATCATATCTAGAATTACCACAAAATCGGCATGGAAAATTCGGAATCGTTTGAAATCCACTTGTAATAGTATACAATCATTGATATCCCCTTTGCCAAATAAATCTGCAATAAACTCAAATCATTGTAATCCTCTATTAATGCACGTGAATTAAGATCCAATCAAATGGTATCAATTTTGAAACGGATGATGAATCAATATTGAAATAATACTGAACCAGCGCGAATCACTACGAGAATCGGAGGAGTAGATATGCTCCTGAAGAAAATAATTTTTCGTGATGTAGCCAAAAACAATGAAAATACATAATCATTTGGACCCCTCGCGTAAGGGTGGACCTGGCCCCTTGCCTTATTCCCCGGCACGAAGCTCCAAGCTCCGCGTTTTACCGTGAAAAAAAAAAAAAAATAACCAACAGGAACGCGTCGACGACGGCTTCTTCCACCGCATCCGCGCGATCCGGCGCAAGCACTCGAGCCTGCTCCAGATAGACGAGCAGCCGCCGATCAAGCTCTCGAGCGACACCGGGCCCCTGACGACGAACGGCAAGCTCTTCGTCGGCGGCCGGCCGGGCCACTGGGGCGTCCGGGCGTGCGTGCGGGACTTTGTGGTCGATCGGCGCCGGCTGCACCTGTCCAGGCGCAAGATCGAGCTCTGCCACGAGAACGACGTCTGATCGTGACGACGGCGCGCGAGCGGCGCCTCGTGGGAGGAGGATCGCGCTCCCGCGGGGACGTGAGCTTTTTTTTTACACCGACTGCCGTGGCGCGGGCTTGTTGTGGGATTTTGGTTTGGGCTGGAGGGGAAGATTGTGCGACGGGTGACTTTGAGCGGTGTATTGTCCGTGGGAGTGTTCTTTTTTTTTCTCCCCGACGATTGGAAATTAAGTTTGTAAATAATGGTTTTTGAGTATGATGGATCGGATGCGTTTGGGAAGTTGGTGATTTTTAGTGGATCTTGCCAACGCGTTGTTACGTTGACGAGTACGAGGTGCAAATTGCGATTTTCATTATCTTATGTTCCATTTGCGATCGTTTCTCTTTATTCGAAAGAGAGAAAACGCCGGTGGCGAATATCGAAATCGTCCTCGTACAGGCCGATGAAAATGGCCGAGAGTTTTTAAATTACGTCTCGTAAAGAGCACGTCAAAGTTACCCCGAACTCAATTTTCCGGAACGCAATATGATGAAAAGTCCAGGTCGGTAGAACATTATATAAGCTTCACCGTTTGGCAACCGGCTCTCGGTTAATTTGTTCGAAACTCGATGACAGAGCGGAAATTTTAATACCGTTATAACTTTGAGAGTTACTTCAACTCCTAACTAGATAATACGTTTACGTATGGATACTTGTAAAAGTGTAATAAAGGACGCTGATAAGAAAAAAAAATATTTGGTGAAAAAACTACAGCGAACGCCAGTTACGATGAAGCTGGCGGAAAAAGTAAAGTTCAAGTGCTACGTTCTCATCGAAGGACAATAATATATTTTTAAGTAAAACGAGAAAAAAGAAGGTGTAAGAAGAAAATCCGCCAACCAAGCGGTATATAAATATATACATATGAAAAATAGATATACAAATAAAACGAGTACGTGGATGTATTTACGAATTTATTCGGTATACGTAAGTCGAATCTGCAGCGAGTTCTGTGTACGTGAAAATAGAAACGAGAGAGAATATCTTTTTCCATTGACGAGTAGACGGCGAAAAGAAGAGTAAGTGAAAAACGAAATTTGTTTACTGTTGTGGCGCAAATGTTGAAAATGTTGACTAAGAAAAAAAAAATATGATAATAATATTTGAATGTTAAAGTTTAAACTCTATTGACAGAGAAATAGTCGTATTGATTGCGTTTCCTGTTAGTGTTGATATTTTATGGATTAAGACGTATACTTGCAATTATTAAAAAAAAAATATACATATAACAGCTTCATACGTGTATAAAGTAAATATACATTTCAATGTAACAAAATGCTGATTATTCGAGAATCACTTGAAAATAATCATCACATACTACCCAACTGATATCGAGATTATAATGAAAAACGCACTTGTTCACAAACATGATATCTATATAAAAAGCAGTAAACAAATATCGTTCGGATTAATTTTTTTCATTTCATAAAACTTAAACGCGTGTGAATGACAACTGTACAATTGTAGATGTTCGTTGCTCCGACGAATCGTTCGACTGTAGAAGTAAAATATATATATTATCTAATTGTAAGGATGATCCTCTGAGCTGCTGACGCACTTATAAGATGAAACCCTATCATATATACACACGCGACGCTAAGACTGATCATAGAAGAGGGGAAAGAAATTATAGTTATCTCGAGAAGTTGGCGATTAAAAAAAAAAAATAATCACGCTGCAAAAATTCATCGGTGTTATGTTTGAGTGTTTCAAGGTAGAGATATTTAACGTTGTGCATAGCGTGTTTTCCGATAGACCGTGTAAGTGTATAATAGAGACATGCGTTGGGCGATGAGTATTTGAAGAATCCATGAAAAAAAAAAAAAAATAATGAAATGCATGAAAAAGAGTGAACGCTATTGTTTTTCATGTGAATATATTCGTATGAACTGAATGGCATATCTATAAAATATTATATATATGTATAGCCAAGGCTTTTTGTAAACTTCCGACAAAGTGTCCATATGCGGAGTAGCTGTTCCGATACACAGTATGTATGAATATAGAGTTTTTGACAAACGAAACAAATGCATTGATCACCGCCGCGCCAATTTATAAAAGAAAGAGAAAAAACAAGATAAACATATATATACATAGACATACGTGAAATAGTATCGTATATTAAAAAGGAAGAAAGTTCATGTGCACTGTAACGATATATCACATTCCGTAAAATGCCTATTGTAAAACGCTCCATGATGTAGTATCGCCTGTTAAAACTTGTGTGATTGTACGAGAAGTTTCAACACCAGGTCTGAAAACCACTTGAATTCTAAAATTTTCCACTTTCGTTAATATTGCGAATGAAAAATGTTTCTACCGTTCGATCGCGAAGCTTTGAAGAAAAAATTACATATCACATTTGAATGCACTAAATCCTCGAATCACGCAATATATTATAGACTTTCGAACAATTTTTCATTAAACTATACTGTACCTGCGAGCATTTTGTCATTTTTAAAAAGTTTTCCAATCGATGTTTACATATCACGAAAACGTTATACTTCCATTTTTTAGAAAACACTTGTTATAGAGCTACTATATAATAAAATCAACTGGTCCTTTTGCCAGTCGATGATTTTTAGTGAATAATTGAAAAGAAACACACTTGAAACCTCTTGTACAAAAAAAAATATTAATGTAGACGAATAGAAAAATTACTAACCGATGTTCTGCAAAATAAAAATGCAATACGAAAAAAAAAACTCACGCATAGACTGAGAGATGAGTGTTGAAAAGATGTCATGTTTCCTGAAACTGTAAATACATGTACGTTTAAGTTGATACAAATATATAGACAAACGCTTTGTTCGAATCGGTGACTCGTGTCTTCGAAAAAGAAAAGAAAGAAAAAGTAACGATTATTATTACGTGTAAAAAAACAAATCATATAAATATATAACATACTCATTTGACCTAACTCTGCTTCTGGCGAGCAAAAACTGAAAGCAAATCATCGTGGGCTAATAATAATTTTAAATCAACAGTTTTAAATTTCTCGTTTTTCAGAGTGAACGAAAGAAAAACCTAACTACCATGTAACCGCTGGCCTACTGTAGCGCGAACGAAAATTATATGCATATATACACAGATAATAAAAGAGACGAATAGATTATCGTTATAGGACAGAAAAGAGTATTTATAAAAATATAAATGCATTGTACAGTAACTTATAACTAGTGCAAGGCGATTTTGATACGCGTGCGCGGTACACTTGAAACCTGCGATACTTAATAAGTGCTATTGTTGCGTTATTTTAATTTTTAATTTTTTAAGTAAAACTAGCCTACTGAGAATAAGTTTAGCGAATCATTATTATAAACATTATTATTATTATTATTATTATTATATTATTCTTTGTTTTTGAAGAACCTTTGACATTTTATGATTAATTACATTGGATACAAAAAAAATCAATTTAATCAACTCTGAAGAAAAAAATCGAACCCATACTAACAATAATTATTCAAGCGAAGACTTTTATCATATCAATTACAACTGCGATAAAAACACATATCTGTTTTAATAATATTGATTACGTGTCATTTTATTGATGAGACAATATTCTAAATTAAAATTTTACTACCCAACAGTTGATGCAAATACTAAATTGTTGAAAAAAAAAAAAAAAAATGTTTCAATGAAACATATTAGAAAAACATCAACATATCGAAAACTTTTTACAATTGGACCAAATATTTATCTGCGCATCAACACATATTATCCGACAAAACGAAAAAAGCAATGACAAATTTCCTATCTCTCACTGCCGAAGATAGAATTTATTGGAAAACGAACTAATAATAAAAACTGCTCTCTGTGTAAAAACTCGATCGATCGTTTTATTCAATCTACCAGTTCACATTTCTAAAAATATATACCGACTACCGATGTCTATTGACATTTTTATTTACATTTCTGTACCTGTATGGAAATGATTGTTAATTTCATAATTGATTTGCAGTTGTGCGATATTTTGAAAACAAAATGTAAAACTGTAAAAGATTTTTTACTTTGATATATATATATATATATATACATACATAAATATATTTACTTGTATACCTACTATACTGTTGTACTGCGAATAAATATTGCGCCAGCAATGCCGATATTATGTAATGAAAAAAAAAAAATGAGAGAATACTAAATAGCATCTCTTGGATGATGAATGATGAAATGAGCTATTGCGTCACTAAACATGCTCGTTGTAAAGTAACTGTATATACATATGACATATAAATTATATGAATCTTGAAAAAAAAAAAAAGATCGTCCAAATTCTTATTAAGTAAGTATCTATACGATATTCCCGTCCATTTGACATTCGATGAAAATAATATAGGTATACTACCACTCGTACTTTTAATCCTGGTGCAAAAACGTGTTGAAGGTAATAAAGTAAGCAATGCCGCAACCAATGTTTTGTAGAAACATTTATTCTTACAAGCTACGAACTTTATCACATTTTTCATATTCTCGCTCAATCGCAGCACTATTTACAACAAATTCCCTAAACCACCGACGCACCCTTTATCAATCAAGTTCAAAGACACACACACACACACATCCGCAACCGACACGACACAGAATACCGACATGCACACCGAGCGCATCATCACGCAATTGTACAGTAATACACAAAAAAGAGATGATTAAAAAATAATATACACGACCAATAGCCCGCTGGTAAAACTTTGGCCAATCAGCTGTACGAAACACCGCCGCGCTGCGTTTGTCCCAAATAGAGCGCCCCGAGAGAGCGCTGAAAAATCAACGAAACAGGTACCCCCCGGTGCACATTAAATTTTCGCAATACGTCCAAGTTGTTCGCCGTTCCGATGCGCGCACCAGTACGCGTGTATACAGTCTCCGGAGACTCGATTAGAACGTCAAGTACAGCGCGAAAACGAAAATAAAAGGAGAAACAAAAAGAAGTCATCAAGAGACCCCGTGGGCCGTCGGGATGTCCTTGGACATCTCTTCCAGCTTTTGCCGAAAGTCCCGTCTGATCTCCTCGATCGGCCTGATGAGGAATATCGGCACGTTGTCGTCCCTCCTCTGAAAACCCGTGAAAAGACGGTTAACGCGCAATCATCCCGGCAAAATCAACATTATCCAAGGTAGGAAAAAATAAAAGGCTCGCTCACCTGAAACAGGCACTCGCCCTCGAAGTCGACGAGCTTGTGCTTGCGAGCCCTGAGCAGGAGCCCGACGAGCTTGTCGTTTATGTGCACGTAGATGTTGAAGAGATCGCCGAACGTGATGCCCATTATGTCGGACTGGTCCCGGCAGGCCGTGCCGTTCTGGTGGATGACGTCGCAGAGCTCGATCATCTCCTTGAACACGTGGGCCGAGGCCTTGCGGCCGCGGATGTCGGACAGCGAGCCTGCCGCTGGTCTGCAATGGACGTGCAAAGTTGTGTGTAACAATTTTCGCGATATCTCTGATTAATTGTGCATCAGTGTTTTTTTTTTTTTATGTTGAAAAAC
>JAPYYV010008977.1:0-12235 GCA_030522625.1 Copidosoma aretas | reverse complement strand
TTCCTAGACTCCCGCTGTCCCTTCTAGCTGACTCTCTCCTCCCTTCCGCTACCACTCATAGTTGGGCCCGCGAAAGAGAGGGGCGCCTGGACACATAGCTACGCTATTGTACATGACAATGTCAACTATTTAATAAATTTTTGTAATTGTAATTTATCCAACAGTATTATCTCAAATAATCACACGTATGAATTTTGATCTATGTGCTTATCTTAGTCATTAACGAATCAAGTCCAATAAAGGAAATAAAAAGTATCTATGTTGTGTCTAACGTTTAATATTAAAGTTTTTTTTGGCGAATTTTTAGATTTTTCGCAAAAAAATCAACTTCAGAGCAATTTTTGAAGGTTAGAAAACTGTTTTACATAACTTTTGATAATGTATCTATACATTACATCAAACGGCATAGAGGCTCAACAAGGAATTTTCGCGCTATTAACAATAATATTTCAATTAAACACTTATCAACTCATTGAAGTCGCATAACTAAAGTTTTGGGTGATTTGAGGTTTTGTCGAGAAATTTAAAGGGTCAAATTAAACATTTTATACAGTATTTGGCAGAAAGCTAATAAAAAAATACCTTTTTTTGCATCTGTCTGTCGTTATTCGTGCCTTTTTTTTTACAGATTTTCCGATTCTTCGCAAAAAAATCATATACATAGCATTTGTTTGAGGTTAGAAAATTAATTAATATCTTTTTTGATAATTTTTTTATATTCTGCATCAAAAGTCCTAAGAGCTTCAAAAAGAATACTTGCTTTATCTATTTCCGTTCAAAAGATATTTGATTTTTGGACGCAAAAAATACTTTTAGCCTACTGTGCGCCCCTGCGATAGTCGATCATGTAATGCGCAAGTCCATTGATGTACACGTTTTTATGTTTTTTTGTAGGAATATAAAAATAAAGTGACCCAGATATACTTTTGACGGCTGCTCAGAACGTTTATTAGATGCATCCGCCTTGATCACAAACACACACACACACACTCGTACACACACAGTCACACATATGCACACACACATACGCACACACTTAAGCTCCATCCAAATTCATCGCATGACTTCTATCAACAGTATAATTTCTAATCTTATTCTATTTAACGTCAAATATTTCTTACATTATTTTACTTCTAAATTTCTAAGCCCCTGATGATGCTGAGCTACTTCTGTAATATAATATACTGACATCCTTTTTCCCTTTGAGTTCTGCGCATCAAGTACAGAAATGTTGTAAGACTGTTTCTTTCCCGAAGTCGAAGCAGAATGCGCGAATTTTCGGCGTGGGTGTAAAGAAAAAAAGTCATTTATATGTTTCTGTTATGCTCAGCACAGTTTCACTTCTGACATGACTTTAAAAAATGTAATCATTTTCTTGTTCAACATTTCTTAACATAATTTAAAGAAACCATTTTTTTTCAAAAATTTAAACTCAAAGACTTGATAAAAATTCTGTAGTTTGTTACTCACTTAATCCAATTATTGATTACAAAATCCTTTGAGACTAAATTTTTCACTTGAGGATTCGAGAAGTTTTATGGTTGTTACGAATTTTCATGTGTTTATTTTTGTTGTCAACCTGTCTGTGCATGTATAGCGCAAACACACATAGTACTGTTAAAGTTTAATTATGATGTATAAAAGCATGTTTTTAAAAACCTTTTTTCTTGCAATCTACTTTTTAACTTCTTAGGTTACGATAAGCTTAACAAGCGCTAGCTATGTATTTTGTAGCTATATCTACATTTCATACAAACTTACGTTACAAAACTTACTTCATTTTACTAGTCAACCCCTTTAATTCGATACCCAGATTGTGAGGGTTTTGGAAGAACAGATGACCCATAATTTTTTATCAATGGCCATTTTAGATTTAAAATGTCGCATTATTTTATTTTTTTATCTGACAAGTTAAAAAAGAAGAGGTAATATTAAAACGATAATAAATATCATAATAAAAATTTTGCATCAGTTTTGTTTTCTGGCCACTGTATTTCTGTGGACATCACTTTTAAGATCTGTGATTTTACGATCCTATAGGATGATTTGATCCTGTCCTCACTGAAAATTAATGTGATGACGCTAAATAGTAACTTTTATTTCCAGTCTAACAACGATTTTCCATTGACCCATTTCTTAAATACGTTAAAATAATGAAAAATCGTTCGAATCAATCCTACCCATGTAAAGTAATCTATTTTGGACAAAAATTGGCTCATTTAGTACTACTGCGCAACAATACTATCCATTATTTTTAGATACACCTTTTAGTAGTTTTAATCATAATTTTTCTTATCATCGGTAAAAAAATATTTTTATTGGTATGCAAAAATCAACTTTGCTTTCAACTTTTTAATTTTTTCAGGTGTAAATTTGCAAAATACCACAATTACGGCATCATCGTTGTATAATACAGATCCACAGCAACAGCAGCAATATTCCACTTTACAAGTGCATGAGCCAATTCTATCCTCAAAAAAAAACCAAACTCCAACATCGATCGACGACTTTAATCTATTTTCAACAGAAAATTCGTCATCTGCTATAGACCGTACTGACTATGAGTTTAGTCCCCGGTTGACATTTTTTGAATTCGATAATGATCCAGAATCATCGTTTTTTTTCTGATTCAAAAAATGTTTCTATCAAATTACGATTCCATTTATTTGGGTAAATCGATGTGAATTATTTCACGTGTATTTATTTTGAAAGTATATTGCTTATGTTTGTACACATCTTATGGATAATTTTTTGTTAAAACGTTGAAAAAAAAAAAAGCTGAATCTACGATATGAAGTATCGATATTACATTAAGAAATAATATAAGCCGTATATATATTCATTTATAATTCAACCCTCACCGTAACTCATCTATCAATGTCTTGTAAGTAATAACGCAATGGCTCATGAACTGAATAGCCTTTTATTAGTCTATTGTGTAGAAAAAGAACGTGGCTAAAATTCCGTAAAACACCCTCTCTAATGCACGTTTATTGGCCAACATAGCACACTCAGTGCATGCACTTCCATATTGTATATGAGTATCACAGTTTATACAGTTATGCCACTTATTGTGGAATAAGCGTCAGAAACGTCAAACCATTAAGAACGTGGTGACTGATTGCTCGTCCAATAAGCAGTTAGTATTCGTCCTCAAGGCTCATATAAACTGTGCACACATGGTGTATTATTGTATTACTATCAGTTGCATGGAGGACACTTGCCGCTTCTTTAAGACGCAGTTTGATCACTGTATTAGCTTCGTCTGTATATACTGCATCACAGCATATGCATTTTTTAAGCGTTCTCTCTCTTTCTCTCTCTTTCTACACCGTGGACAACCTCATTATCTACTGGAACGTCTTATTCTCATATCACGATAATTTAATGTAAGCAATTGTGAATCAGCTTTTCGACACTTGCTCCTAAAATTTATTGACAGCTTTTGAAACTTTGTTCAGAAATAAACTATGCTGTATTTATTCATACTTTATTACAGGATTATCGTCAAGTAGCAGTAAAAACATGGCATTGATGAAAAATTTAAAGTTTCTCTTTGTACTTGGCAAATATATTTGCATAGGTACTTAGGCCGAAGAACTACTTGCATTAGTGCCAATAATACTTCGTAATTTTTTGTTAAAATAATTTTTTGTCACAATATATTGGCCGTTTCATAACTTATTTGATACACAAAGTTATATTGATAAATATAATACACCTAATTACCGTTGTATTGTTTCATCATATACTTTATTGAACCCTTTCAATTAAGGTAACTTTCCACTTACACAATCATGCAGAAAGAGAGTAGATGAATGTTAATCATCTATTTTAATGTTACAAATAGATTATTTGTTAATTAACAACTCATACGGCACTTTTAACTATATCAGCTCATTAGCTTATTTATGACAGCTCACATTCAACAGACGGATAGTTAGTTAAGTAGGGGGGGGGGGGGAAGTGGGATGGTTCCGACTCACAAGTTGACATGAAAGCTAATCCTGGATAGCCTCAAAATTCGGAATTGACTCCGACGTACTTCGTACTCCAGAATAAAATTGATAATTAAACCCGTCATGCGTCGTACTCCATAGTAAAATTAGAACTTCAAGGTGGCGTCTCCACACTCTGAAATGAATTCAGAATTGATCTTGGTGTACTTTGTACTTCAGAGTGGAATTCAACACTGAATGTGGTGTACCTTATACTTTAGAATGGAATAGGAATTGACCTCGTCGTACTCCATACTCCAGAATAAAATCGGAATTAATCTCGGTGTACTTCATACTTGGTGTGAAATTCAGAATTCGGATAGTACTAATTCTAAACAGTGAATACTGTCTGATGTTGGTTTCCAACTTAAATCTAATACGGAGAAAGTCTCATCGAACTACTTAATACCCAAGGCTTTGTCTTATTCCAGCTCAAGAGGAATGCTCTCCAGCAAGTCTACAGAACTAGTAGACTATGTAAGAAGAGGAAAACAACCTAATTGAGTCAGTGTAAACAATTTATTTTACTTTTGGCTTCGACTACTAAGTATCTCCCTGAGATAAAATCGTCCACATTTACCTTGTTTTCTAGAATTTTAGCTGCTGGAAGTAGTTTGTTTTTTATACAACGCAGAAAATTCTGCAAGCACTGTTGAAAAAAAAAAAATAAGAGTTAACGAGAGCGTAGGTCGATGTATTCGAAAAAAAGTTTGGAGATGGTGAAAAGGATTTTTTCTCCATAGAATGGCTTGAAAAGACTGATCAGACTTATCTACGAGAAGTTTTCGAAACATTATCTTAATGTCTGCAGTAAAGACAACTCTTGTCTTACACCATTCAATTTTTAGATCACAAAATGTAGGCAGTAAACTACTGCAACTTGCAGACAAAAATTCATAGAGATATTTAACGTAGTACTGGCAGCGTTACGAAAAACACCTTTTAACTTAGTAGTACTACTAGTTTCACGTAAAACGACATGACAAGGAAGGTGCCAGATTTTTGGGTCTGAAGAAGCTAGACTTATGATTCAAATGAAGGTATTCCTCAATAAATTTTCTATTTTTCTCAATATTCCTTATATAATTTTCATCAAGAAAGAAACTGTAAGACTGTTTTATGGGCAGCATTACAATAAAACGTACCTAATCGTCTCGACTGTAAGACTATTTAAAAAAACTTTCGCAACCTCTTTGTAAGTAATAGTCTTTTGAGGTAATTCTTTAACTTCCCAAAATTTTTGTAGCAACTCATAAAAACTAGGCTCTTTACTAACGTGGAAGGTTGCTAATGCCTTAAATTATATTCAGATTGATCAATAATATGGCTTGAATGAAGCCAACCAATTACAGATTTCGAAGATATAGATTTCATTGAATGATTTTTTAGTATTAAGCTTTCACTGATTTTAGCATGAATCGAAGTGTCTAACAATAAACAAATTGGGTAATTTCGCATATGATTAGGATTAGCCAGCTTGAGACCACTTAGATGTTCAAGTTTGATTGTCTTACAAGTTACAGGAGGATGATAAAATAATACCTTATCGACAACAAGGATGCTTAGCTTGCTAGAAAAGGTTAAAGAAAAGTGAAGTGTAATTGTGAGATCTACAGATTTCATTGAGACTGTCAAAACCTTTTTACCTAGTTCAGTTAGAGAGACGTTAGCACAGAGGTTTTGATTCCAATAATTGGAACAAAGACTTTTAAATTAAGGACGCTCAAGAGCATGGGTCAACTAAAGCCTGTATAAGCACTGATTTACCTGAAGGAGCTAGTAATTTTTAATGAGTAATCAAATTTGTAATATTTGAAGGCTTTATTAAAGAGTTATTATTCCTCGATTTGCGATCTATTAAAGTATGGTGTCGCTCACCACAGTTTTTACAATTAGATTTGATTATACATTGTTTGGTAAGATGTTCACTCAAGCAGTTAAGACAAATCTTAGCCTTCTATTTGATTTATTTCTATTGCTCCCAAAACTTTGTTTTAAAAACTTTAAATTCCTAAATGTAATGCTCAATACGTGCAAGACGAAAAGTGTTAGACAGTCCTAAAGTTCTAGGTGTAGGATTATCTTGTAACTGAGTAGGTAGATTGAGACTATTAAAAAATTCAACAAATCTACTGGAATTACAGTAATAATAAGCTTACCCTTCTCAAAGACTCGAACTTAAAAATAATCATGATTTGGATCAAGTGGGAATCAAATGAATAAAATTGCGTATTAATTTGTTGGAATCGGGTAGGGCATTGTCAAGGTGTTTTTGAAAAGCTACCGATTGACCATGAGCTATTTTGCTTTAGTTTTATAAAATAATACTAAAAATTTTTTAATTTTAGATAAAATTTCATTTGCGTATTACAATAAATTTCCATTTTAAAGAACAATAAATTAGCTATTCAAGCAAAATCGATAAAAACGACAACGTAGTAAGGTAAGCTAAACAACAAACTCAAGCTTAATATTTTTATAGATATCACTAGAAAACTAAGCAAGAAACTGGTAATTCTTTAACAAGTAATTACTAACTCTTAGAACTAGAGTTCGTCGATTAAATTGATTTGTAATGGTGTATGATTTTTGCAATTGATAAAAAAATCTTTTGAATTTCCTAATGTTTGAAATGCACCCAATGTCTTTCATTATCAGTTAAATTATTTCTATCAAATCACTGTATTTGTTCATATACTTATACTTAGCTGTTGGTAGCAAAGACAGGATGCAATATGCTGATGATGCTTGAATTTCATCAAACAAATTAATGTACAAAGTATCTAGCTTTAATATAGTTAGGCTTATGACGTGTCAATAATGTGAGGCTTCAACTTATTTAAACGAAAGAAAAAAAATGTTAGCACATAAGAGCAACCACAGAAAAATAAAGAATTAAACATTATTTTTGTGAACATTGAATTGTGGAAGGCCATTAACTTCCAAAAAGATAAGAATTAGCTTCGAGAAGTAAATAAGTACACTTCAAGTGCTGATAAATGTAAAGTGCTAATGTAAAGAAATTTCGTTGAGCTACACGAAGCATACAACGGACTCGAAATGGCGTCAAAACTATCACATGACACGACTACACAAAGTGTACAGAAATTTCGTCGAGCTGCACAAAGAATACAACTAAGTAAAAATGGCGTTCAAACTACTATACGATAAGGCTTCACGGTCCTCACTTGGTATATTGCTTTGGCTATGGTAATCCTTGTTGGCACAAGAGCAAGCTCCTTCGTGGTACAGAAAAGTTAGAACGCCAGAGGAAGACACACAACATGATGCGTGTACGCGTAATAATGAAAACAATCTTTGGCTACAATTAGCCCAGCTAGATATATATCTTACTATATAATGTACAGTAATTTGCATAGATTTTTTCACCCTTCCCCCTCCCCCTATGGTCCTAACACAGCCGCTGTCAGCCTACCAATTGTTTCCTCTGCGATTATAACCAATCAAATTTAAGTTAGACCAACCCACACCTTATACAGCCCCTCCGAAAACTATTCGATCCTACTCGCGATTCTCCCAACACACCTCCCTGTAGCCCTCCAACAAAATGAGGTAAAATGCGTTCGGTTTCTCCATTATTCAAACCATTTCAATTTTTTAATACAGCCCCTCTCCCTTAATTCCATAGCCCTCATACTTTTCTGAATCCATCCTGAAATTTCTGAATCCTTAAGATGGAACCTTATCATCATTTTTACAACCTCTAACAGCACCTGTATGTTTCCTTATCCTTCTAAGAAAATCCACATTGTTCTAAAGAAGCGATAAAGGCTCCTTAGCCACAAAAAAGATTTTTCTTTAATCAGCAGCTATTCTATGAAATGAGAACAGTAATAATTGGATTACTTATTAGGGAACAAAAAGACTAATGCAGTGAAAAATCGTCAACTCATCTATGATAATGATTCTTGTATCAAAAATAAAATTTATTTTGTATTTACATGGCTGACTTATACATTTGTTCTAAGGTTACGGTTATACAACAAAAATTTCTTGGAACATTAGTTACGTTATCAACCAATTGAACATTAAAAAATAAATTTTATTCGAAACATTTACTAAATGAAAAAATATAATTATAGAATTGTATCGATTTTAATTTATGAGACTTGCTTCCACATACAAACTCCTAGAAAATTTTCACAGTAGATTTGATACATTGCTATAGCATGCGAAAATAAATTTTCAAGATTTTGCTAAGTTTATCATTAATATGATTGAAAAATGATAATTTTATGACATAATACAACTGTGGTAAGAGAAAAAAAAATTGTTTAATCTAATGAAAAATTATTTAAAATATCGTTTTTAAAGGATGATTTACGTAAAACAAAAAAACAGAAATCACATCCAACTGGAATCAATTTTGGTTTGGAATTCAAGTAGCAACGCAGTACACGATCTAGACTGGTTAGCACGGAATCAGTAAAATAGATCCCCATATGATATATTTATTTATGTAGGGTATTCAACAGAAAGTTACTACGGTCCCTCACCGCCCCTAAATCTACCTTTATTGTCCTCTCTCAGTCCCCACACAAAATAAGTGACAAATCCGTTTTCTTCGTTAAGTCGACCCAAGAATTTTTAGGTTTAGTCCCCTACGTTTCTCACCACCCCACGCACAGCCCTACCACCACCCACCGTACGATTTATCCAGCCCCTTATCTGACCTCTCACCAACTCCCACAAATATATGTATTTTTCATAATAGCAGACTTACAAATTCATAAGTTATTGAAAAAACTTGTAATAAATAGAAAAATATTTTGTCGTTATTAGTGACTTAAAGGACTACTAGAAAAATTATCAGGGTTTAACTGGTGATTTTGCCTCCATAGAGAAAGGCTTGAATATATCTTAAACACCCTTACATTAGCGATGAGTTCACTGTAATGTTTTGATTATTTTTATTATGTTTTTTCATTGTAAAAAAATTTTATGTGCTTTTTCTTATGTCTTTTAACATATTCCAAGACTTACTCTCTTCGTATATTGATTTTTTTCGATGTTATCATCTATGTGTACTAAAAATTTGGAATTTATTTAAAGCTTAAGTAAAAAAATAAGTATTATGTAATAGATTTCTTCATCACCTTGTCGTGAAATAGGCGAACGCAGAGTTTAACGTAAAATTAACTAAATAGCAACATAAATGGTTTACTATACCTCAGCAATGATACTCCTGACCATCCTTAAGCTGATGCGGCCAGCAACGCGCCGCGCATGCATAGTAGCTTGAAACGCAAAGCGATGTAGCAGAGCCGTTCGCCGTGGCCCCTGGATTCTTAGTTGCACAATTCATTACTCTATGATTACGTATCGTAAGAAAGTGCAGTGAAATCCTTTACTATGTAATTTTTCTTTAGCTTCACGATGATGCTGGTTATTTTTTTGCATGTTCAGTATAAATTACCGTAATTCGCGTTTTTTTTCAAAATTTCTCACGTACCGCCGAATCAACATGCATTTTTCGATAATTTCCCGGTGGAATATGTACGTATATAAGTCATACTAAAAAATAATAATAATAGACGATTTCAACTAGTTTATTTCGACACAAAATAGTACTAACGGATTTTTTCCAATAATACTATACAAAAAATCAATTTTAATAAAATATAGATCATTTAATTGTACCTTGCTTTTTTTTCTATTGTCTCATTATCCTCTTGCACATCACTATGGCTACTTTAATTTTCACTCGGGCCAAGGGAATTGGTACCTTCGTATTAAAATATATCGGCAATACTTTCGGTTGCTGTCTCAATTGACTCTTCTAAACTACTGTTCTCTTTATTCTCTTACATTTCCACCAAGTCTCTCTCTTACATATTAACACAATCTTTTCCCTTGGATTTCTTGCACAACGATGAGCACGGAACTCCAATTTTTCGGCTGAACATGCCTTGCTGCGACATCCTTTTGCGCAACTACAAAAAATCAAACTTAAACATTTTTCTGGAAGCGCACTTGTTGTTGTTAACATGGGAAATAGGCCGTTTGTCGTATTTTCCACCCAAACTCTGTAGCTATTTTATTGGTATCCATGGCCCAGCTATAAATGTAATGCCTGCCTTTCACTATGCGTAATATTTGAATGTAGAAGCACGTAAAGCGGAGGCGTTTCAAAATATGTTTGTGGTAGTTGATAAGGCACAATACTTCGATACCAAATTTCTTAACTCAATAACAGAATACAAGAGCAGTACTTTACTTTAATCGTACAAGTATTCTACAAAATCATTTTTACAAATATACTTGCAGTGCCAACCTTCAGCATGTTACAAAAAAGACGCTAAAAAGTCGATAAATTGAGTGTTGTGGCTCAAAAATGTGGTAGAATGTTATTCAGCCGAATTTCGTACTTTATTTAAATGTACAAATACGATCAAAATATTTAGAATTACAAGCAACTGAAAGATATCAAAATATGCACGTTGATTCGGTAGTACGTAAAAATTTTTGAAAAAAAAAACGCAAACGACGGTAAGATATTCTGAAAGTGCGTCAAAATAACTAACACTATCGTGAAGCTAAGGAAAAATTATTGTAAAGGATCTTACTGCGCTCTCCTACGATACTTCATCATGGAGTGATAAATTGCGCAACTAAGAATCCAGTGGCAACGGCGAGCGGCTCTGCTACATCGCTTTGCTTTTCAAGCGACTGCGCATGCGCGCCGCACTGATGGCCACAGCAGCTCAAGTGCCGCGCTTCGCACGCTATTTTTCATTCATAATTAGTAGCTACATTCAGAGAATTGACCAAATGGATAAGGAACAAACTTTGCATGGTAGAATAAACCTTTAGCAAAAAGGTCGTACAGGTCCAGAGTCGAAATATCAAAAATTACAGCCGGAATGCGTAAAAAAGTAAGAATATCGTATCTCGGCTTCTATTAATCCTACAGTAACTTTTTATTTTTAAATTCATGAAAAAACTCACGCAATCATTTGCACAAAGTTATTTACGTCTAAGTTAAAAATTGCAGATAATATAGCCTATCATTCACGGTTTTTTATTACTAGCTTGTCAAAATTAGTCAAAAAATCAAATTCTTAAGGTAACAAAGATAATGTTATCTGTCATTGATTCCAAAAACTTAGATAACAATTTCATGCCCGTAATGAATTTTATACAAAATAAAAATTTTTAATGACTAATTTTACAGTAGGGTGCCATTTTGAAGTTGCCATTTTGCGATCGGACTTGGCGTACAATGAAAACCATACTAATGTCTATAACGTGTCCGAGATTCATTTAATTTTGAATACAGTAACATGTAATTTTACGCATTTTGATTTTTCTGAGTTCTTTTGGCTTTTCGGCTTGTTGAGACATGGGAACATATTTTTTATTCTCCTTAAATACCTAGTTCTTATGCAAAATCGTCTACTTAACAACTTTTCTATAAAATTTTTGGCTTAAAAACTAATACTTACCGACATATTTATTGAAAACTAAACAAAAAGCTGATTTCTGAGTTCTTTTGCAATAACAAACAATGTTGCGTATCTGTGTCGAAGTAAATACTTAAGGACGATATTCTATGTGTCCCTATTCGAATTTCAAGCTACATATTATATTGTAATAAAGGAGCACCATCCTCTAATGCTCTGGCGTGCTGACTAAAAAAACACAAAGGGTGAATGAATCGAACGAACAATAAATAAAGAAGCAAAATGTATTGATGGATTTACTAAAGTGTTATGTCTTGCGATATCATAACAGATTTTTTAGTAGATAGTTGTAACTTTGGACCACAGAATCATATTTTATTAAAATTTTGAAGATTGATATACTAATCATTTAATTTCATTGATATTATTACATGCTTATCAACACAATTATTTTAAAATCTTGTTTATTAATAGTTACGTATTTTTATATGATTCTTTTATTTGTACTATTCATTGAATTACACAACCCGACGTGACAAATGCTCATTAGAGGGGACTAGTTATTTTCGATGGATTTTGGGTCGCTGAAAACGAAACCGACCTTCGAATTGCTCTATCCCGTCAGGGTTTTCAGATATCCTAACCTATAAGTGCGAAAATGGCGATTTTTGGCTATATTTGAGGTTATGTAGTATCGCGATATTTTTTTTTCATAAAAAACTACAAATGGTATCTTAAAGTAGAGGTCTTGCCCTTTTAAATGCCGTTGAGTTTGCTCGAATAGCTTATTTCTTCTTTAAGATACTTAATTTT